>BLSH010134623.1:12739-33508 GCA_018402905.1 Glandirana rugosa
TAAAATAGATCAATTGCGTCGGTTATTTTGATTTCCTCATCGCTAGGAATATAAGTTTTTTACATTAAAGTGCACCGATAGACTGAAGTTTCTGGGGTTTCCTTCCATGTAGGACCAATTTCCCGTTCACCTCCCTGTTGACCAGAGTTATCAGAGTATAATACGAGGGTTCCCCGTTTGATGGAAGAAAGTGTTTGAAGAACTATGTAACCCCCAGTAAATGATATCGCGAGGGCGTTTTATCACCGTTTTAACGGCGTTTTATCGCCATTTTAATGATGCTCCAAACATTATTTCTATTTGCACAACTCCAGGTCTGGGCTGGAGTAAGGAGTTGGCCGTTATCTGTGAGCTGGGAGCTTTAGTGAATTCCATTTTGGCCGTTATTTTCCGCCCAGCGCTATTGTGAATACCGTTTAGCGCTATTTACCGCGATTCGCGGTAATTTTACCGCTATTTTGCGGCAATTTTGCCACTATTTTGCGGGAGCGCTATAGTAAATGACCCCCAATGTATCAAGAAGTTTGTGAAAGAAGGTAGTTTGCCCCTTGGGAGCATAATATGAGACTATTGAGACCAGTTGTCCCTCCACTTGCCCTTTAACCAGGATGTACCTTCCTTTGGGGTCTTTGAAGTCAGATAGCCACGTGAAATTACATTTTTTGAATATAAGGATCGCTACTCCTTTAGTTTTATTGGCTGCGTTAACTAGATAAAATTGTGGGAAGTGTGAATGTATGAATTTGGGGATATATCGGGCCGGGAAATGGGTTTCTTGTAGCGCGACAATAACACATTTTAGGGATTTGTACAGGTCAACTAGCTTCCTGCGTTTTAAGGGAGAGTTAAAGCCTTGCACATTGTGCATGGCCACACGCAAGGGGAGTTTGTTGTGGTCAGCCATTGAAACAGTAAAAAGAGGTGAGCTTGTATCTTTGGTCACTTACCCTCCAGAGGAGCTCTCCGCCTTTATAGCGTAGGGTCTGAACGAGATGGCTGACTGGGCTCCAGAAGCTTGTGGTGATGGTGGCATCTTGGCTGTCAACGACACTAGAGAGTGGGGAAGATACAAGAAAGAACATGAGCTGTACATAAAAATAGTCTGTAGTGGAGCGTGATGGTGAGAGAAGGAAGGGGGAAGTTAAGAGAACAAAGATAATGAAACTGTGGAACTGGCAGGGGACTGACTCGTTTCTCCAAAAAGGGGAGTTGCGACCCAGGAGGGAGAACAACTCCTGGGTCTTCCCGTCAATATCAAAACTTGCCTGACGGGGCGTGGCTTGGCACGCAGCGCGGATGGCAGCTTAGAGACAGAGCTCCTCTAGCCCCGGAGCCTTTTCTAGGTAATGCTGACCTTCTACACTCGCTATGGGCAAACCGAATCAACTTCAGAGCAGCCACACACCCGGACGATCATCATCCGTGCCCAGATCTAAGAAGATCCCAGACTTGTATTAAGCACAGCAGGTAGTTTCTCAGACGGCAGAAGAATCCAAGATGGCGCCGGAAGACCACGAGGATACATACAGCGAGGACTCGCAGACGGCCGCTGAGGACAGGGTAAGACACCGTTCCCCACAGACCATCCTCTCTCATTTGCAGACATGTCAGACTTCGTGGCAGACATAAAGAGCACGTTTTCTTCTGCCATCACGGAGCTAAAAGCGGACATCCTCGCACTGAACGAGAGAGCGATACGGACAGGGCGAACCGTAAAAGGGATTAGAACATTTCCCACCTCATGTCAGTTACCACCACCCACTCTGCGCAGTTTATAGCGGTTAACCGTCACCTGGAGGATTTGGATAACCGGGGCAGGAGGCATAACATTAGGGTAAGAGGCCTACCTGAATCGATCACCCCAGCCCAGATCCCGGTGACCCTCTCAGAGGTCTTTAACACGCTGTTGGTCAGACCTATTGATACAACGATTGAGTTTGAGCGGGCACATAGGGCCTTAAGACTGCGACCAAATAACTCGGCTCCCCCACGGGACGTTATTTGTTGTATGCCTGATTACAAATTGAAGGAGAAGGTCATGGCACAGGCCCGCCTTTCTGGTACCATCATTTACCAGGATTATACGGTTACACTCTTTCAAGACCTATCCCCCATCATCCTGGGCAATCGCAGAGCGCTACATCCACTGCTTGAATCGCTGAAAGCACATGACCTTCCGTACCGATGGAAGTTCCCCTTCGCCCTATCAGTTACAGTGGAAGGGAACCAACAGCTGGTGCAGACACCTGAGGATCTACCCGGGTTCTGTGAAGCACTTCACATACTGCCCGTGGATCTCCCGGGGTGGTACAGAGAGTTCTGGCACCCCGTGGGTGCTCCCAGTCCACCGGCATCTCAACACCCCTCCCCCACCAAGCCAGCGCCTAAAAAGGGGGAAATTCCAACACCAAGAGGGATCGGATTGCGCACACTCCAGTCAAGCTAAGAGGAGTACCCGGGCTAAGGAATATAACTGATTGTATTTGGATATAGGCACACAATGCCATACATGAGTCCCATGAATCGTGACTCTCCTGCAGGAATAATGCATAGGTGCCATCTCTCACAATGATCCCTGGCAGACTGCACATGAACGTTGCTCCTTATCATCTGTCCAGTGCTTCCCTGACTGTTTTTGATGTTTCAGATGTTCAAGCTTCACTATTTGACGACCAGGGTCGCACCTGCCTGGGCCACCAGACAGGCTTTTGGTGTTCCGCTATCAGGCAAAAAGGTTGCCGTTGGTAAGGTATGCTACAGTTTGTTATTTGTTTGCAGCTGAACCATATCATGCCACCATAATGGCACCTTGGCAACACAACAGTGGAATGAGCTGCTGAGGATTTAACCCAGACTAAGCCAAGACTCCCACGATAGATAAACTGCACATGAACGTTGCTCTATGTCACCAGTGCCTCTAATTCCTTAAAGGGATCTGAGATGAGACATGGGCTATATAGCCATGTAAGCTGCCATTGACACATGCATATACTTGCTTAGATACATGATTGCCTGGATGGGCAGGGCATGGGACCATGGACCTTATGCTTATTAGTCTGCTAACCACCCGATCCATGGGTTCTCAAGACACTCACCAAGTTGACATAAGTTGTAACAGCTTTCGTAACTGGTTATTTTACACGATTTAGCTATTATAGTAAGGTTATAAGGTTTAACGGCCCACACTCTGTGTCTTTTAAATTGGGTGCCTCTGGGTCAGGATTGGAGTTCAGCGAACTTCTAGAAGTCCGGGTTCTGCTGGTTCGGCCGAACATCTGGACAAAGTCCGGGTTCGGGTCCGGACAGAACCCGAACTTTGTCCCGAACCCCGAACCCCATTGAAATCAATGGGAACCTGAACTTTTAGGCACAAAAATGGCTGTAAAATAGTCCTGGAAAGTCCTAGAGGTCTGCAAAAGGAAGGAAATGGGGGTAAGGGTGGGACAAGTGACCTACAAAGAAATGGGGACAGGGAAATAACTTTAAATATTTAAAAAAAAATAAAAACATAAAAAAAGCAAAAATGGAGGTGAATGTGGATCATCTTCAAACTGGGTCTGAAAAGTATTAATTAACGGTAGAAGCCATATAACTGTTCTAAAATCATCTTCAAACTGTGTCAAAAAAGTATAAATAAGCCAGGAGAACCCATATCACTGTTCTGCAAACATCTGGAAGCTGTGTGTGTCACTTTAAATAAAACCGGGAATAACTGAACATCTGTTCTGCAAACATCTGTAAAGTCTGTGTGTCACTTTAAATATAACCGGGAATAAATGAACTACTGTTCTGCAAACATCTGTAAAGTCTGTGTGTCACTTTTAATATAGCCGGGAATAACTGAACATCTGTTCTGCACACATCTGTAACGTCTGTGTGTCACTTTAAATATAGCCGGGAATAATTGAACATCTGTTCTGCACACATCTGTAAAGTCTGTGTGTCACTTTTAATATAGCCGGGAATAACTGAACATCTGTTCTGCACACATCTGTAACGTCTGTGTGTCACTTTAAATATAGCCGGGAATAACTGAACATCTGTTCTGCACACATCTGTAACGTCTGTGTCTCACTTTAAATAGAAGAAAACTTAAAGAACTTAAGGGCTTTGCCTCTGGGTGTATACTACTTGGAGGGGATTTCAATGTCCCCCTCCATCCTCTTCAAGACACGTCCAATGGAAAGTCCAGCATAGCATATTCTATACTGAAAAAAATCAAACTTTGCCTGAATTCTCTCTCCCTAGTGGATACATGGCGCTTGGTGCACCCCAATGGGAAGGACTATTCCTTTTTTTCAGCGATGCATAAAAAACATGCATAGACTATGTGTTTATGACCCAGAGGCACCTTCCTTTGCTGCGCTCTGCCTCCATAGGGGTTCAGGTGCTCTCTGGCCTTTGCACATGATCCGGGTAGTTGTGTGAGAGAGTTTCATGATCCCCTCCTCGATGGAATAAAAGTGGGGTTTCACTATAATGTCCCTTGGGGATCCATCTTTCCTGGGGGGGCCTAGCGCCTTGTGGGCCCTGTCCAACTCAAGTCGGTGGGCCGGGGTGTTGGGAAGCAAGTTGGTGATTAATTCTTGGACTGCGTCGGTGATGTCTATTATCGTTTCGGGAAGTCCTCTTACTCTAAAATTATATCTTCTGGACCGATTCTCTAAATCATCAATCCTAGACATGGCAGTGTCCATTTGGTCCTGAAGTGTGGAGATAAGGTCGGAGTTTTGATTAGAAACTGCCGCAGTCCAGTCTAGTTTGTTTTCAATCGCCTCCATTCTGATTCCCAGCATCTGAAAATCTCCCCCGTTATTTTCGCCTCTGTGTTGGCAAGACCCCTCTCCAGGAGTGTAGAGAATTTTTGATATAAGTCCTCTACATGAAGGCAGAGCCCTTGGTCCAGGAAGCCCGGGGACTGTAGTTAGTAGGTGTCAGATCCCAGGGGGGGAAGGCCCAAAATCTCCCTGGATGCAGCCTAGTAGGGACTCCGCTGACGTGGGTGATGGTGGAGCTATCTGTAGCTGGCTACCTTGTGGTTTAGGTGTGAAGCTGTGGTAGCCAGAGATATAACTTGCCTATGCTCAGGTGGAGTGATGCAGCCCAGGGTTGAAGCGCTGTTAGCCTCGTGGGTGCCTGTAGCTGTGGCCGGAGTGGCGGCCATCTTGGTACACCCAGGGAGGAAGGCTGCAGTAAAGAGAAGGAAGAGGTCCTTTTTTGCGGCCGGTCCGGCCATGCACGGGGGTTGCTGCTGTGTTCGTGGGTTGAAATCCCCCCTCCGGTGCTGTCTCTGCTGGCTCAGGAGATCAGAGCGAGCTCCTCAGGCTGGCAGAGTTGCGTAGCTCCGAGCTAAGCGTCCATGTCGGAACTCTCGCGCATGCGCACTCCTCCAGCTGCTTTTTTTGTTTCAGTCTTTTTCATGTTAAATGCATGCATGTCAAGCAATTTGAAAGGGTAACACTTATAGGTATTTATTACCTCTCACATAGATCACGTTATCGCCTTGATAATGCCCTTCATTTGCTTTTCAAATCTGAAACTGGGAAGGAGGGGGGATATTGGGACTTTATATGAAGCAGTGGCCTGGTAAGGCCGCTTCCATCCCTATAATACATTAAAAAATTGGCATGGATACAACCAAGAAAAATTGGGACTTTACATGAAACACATGATGAATGACAAGTAGACCGATGGATAGTTTACAGGGTTTATTAGGAAGTAAATACTAGGGTACAAGCATAAAACTAAACAGTCAATAAGTAGATCATAATTGATAGACAAGTATGCTGATTAGTTGCATACACTATACAGTCTAAACATCAACCATAAAGACAGTACATAAGATAATAATAGTAGTAATAGTAAATATCAATAAATATTACATTCTTATATTGCCCCCATCCATCAGTAATAATGGGTAAAAGTGGGTACATATGCATATAGTAGAGTCTGCGGGATCTAGGGCCACAATTATCCCCATAGGGGTAATCAGGTACAATCTGTAAACTGGAAAAGCTCATGAAAATTATAATCACAGTAGTTGGAAGCTCTACGCGTTTCGTGGCATTTATGACACTTGTCAGGAGCAATAATGTGATGTAACTGTAATAGAGGATTAAGTATGATTATTTTCCATTAAATGACATACAACATAAAAGGAGGGGGTATATATATATATATAAACCCCCCCCCCCCCCAAAAAAACGGCAAGGTATTAAAGTCACAACTCACAGTATACGTGCACTGGTGGTGAATGCCGGGGCGGCCGAGTCCCCCGAGGGCATCGTGACCGGGAGCTGAGGGGGGGAGGCATAGCCACCACAGCCAACACCATCGGCCCCCAGGGCAGACATGGACATCACAGAAGGGAGCAAACTGTTGGTGAATAATAAACAACTTAAGGTTGTTATGTGTAAGGTATAAGTGGTGAAAAAACGAATGGGGTGCAAAGTGGGAGTGGAAATGGTGAGTAGTGGATAAAAGGAACCAGAAGGTTATAAGGACGGATAAGAAAGGGAGAGTGTAGGACCCAGAGGTGAAAGAAACAGATGAAGAGAAAAGCCCACAAGGTCAAGGAGGATAGAGAAAGTGAAACAACATGTGAAAAGTATTGAGAAGTGACTGATATGGTGAAAGTGATTACCAGGCAGAGTGCTGAATATCCATGTGTGGAAGCGATATGTGGGAGGCAGTAAGCAATGCCATCTGCGCGTCCATGTCCACCGAGGGCGGCGTCTGATATAGGCGTCGCCGCCAGGCAAACCCCCCAACGTCACGCACGCGGGAGTATAATAGGAGGGAGGTGCCAGGCATCGGACGAACGTCATCCGATCACCGGCATCCGACCCTCCAACAACACCCGCGAGCATGGAAACCCCAGCCGGCACAACAGTGTCGGAAGGACGCCACGTGTCCAATGGGGGGACGTGACGTCGAAGCACAGTGGGGAGACCCCACCCCCCGCATCATGTGAGAGGCGGAGGGAGGGAGGACCACAGTGTGTGTCGCAGCTCCCGGCCACGTGACAGCCAGGCAACACGGCAAGCCGCGGCAAGGCCCCACCGGGCCCATAGGTGGAGAGTGTGGGATAGTAGAAATAATTGACACAAGGGAAGACAATATATGGCAATGATAATGATCATAGTGGTGATAATAGGAACCATACAAAATAAATAGGTGGACATAGATCCGAGGGATAGCAGACTAATGGAGAAAAATTATTAAAACCAATATCATCATCATCTGTTTCCATACCTAATGAATAATTGAAACTGGGAAGGAGGGGGGATATTGGGACTTTATATGAAGCAGTGGCCTGGTAAGGCCGCTTCCATCCCTATAATACATTAAAAAATTGGCATGGGTACAACCAAGAAAAATTGGGACTTTACATGAAACACATGATGATTGACAAGTACACTGATGGTGGTTTACATGGTTTATTAGGAAGTAAATACTAGGGTACAAGCATAAAACTAAACAGTCAATAAGTAGATCATAATTGATAGACAAGTATGCTGATTAGTTGCATACACTATACAGTCTAAACATACTTAATCCTCTATTATAGTTACATCACAATATTGCTCTTCAATTGCTTTTCATTGCTTTTCAAATCTGAAAGACCGATCCATCCAGCATTATCCAGATAATAATCAAATTCCTGAAACTGAGATTCTGGCTCAGAGTTGGGGTCAATAATGTAAATTCTGCTGCCTGTGCAGTTCCTAACTAGAGATGAGAAAATCAGCCTGGGTTTGATTTGCAGAGGGTTTGATTATCTTGTTAGTAGATTCTGGCCATTTCCAGGGATAATATGCAAACTACTCTCTAAACAAAAGGCATGTAAAGCTGGGCACTGCCAAATATTGTATAGCAGAGAGAGGGTCTTTTAAAGTGGCTTCAAAGACAATATTAAAATACACAAATCCTTTGAATAAAATGCTTGGGAATGCCTTAAATTCTTACATGATGTACAGAGCAGTACAATTTTTATGGGCAGTCTTAGCAACAACATAAACTGGCAGAGCATATCTGACTGTAAATGATGCTTTTTCATGAAGCAGTAATATGCTTTCTTTGACCAGGAATTAGAAATTGCCTTGTAACTTGACAATTTCTATTAAACTCTCATTAAGAGTCCATTCACACTTGTGCAACTTAAAATAATGTGATTATCATTGCAACTTTACCCTGCAACTTGATGTGACTTTGGAAGAGTGCGACTTTGGTTTTGACCAATGTGATCATTTTGTTTGTGCTCTACAAAATCGTTAGACATGTGCAGATCGGAAAAATTTGTTTAGTTTTGTTTGGTTTCTTTATTTTCAGGAAGTTGGCCAGCGCGTCTTTAACAACTCATCTGCTATCATTGGGTTCCACACTGACAGCTGAATGAAAAAAAATGAGAATGAAAAATAAACATAAAATGAAAAGAAATGGGGGGTCCCCCCCCCCCCATCATCAACACCTGACCCTCATCCGAGCATTCAGCCCGGCAGGCCAGGAAAAGAGGTGGGGTGAGTGAGCACCTCCCCCTCCTGAACCATACCAGGCCACATGCCCTCAACATGGGGGGGGGGTACTTTGGGGCAAATCCCAAAGCAGCTTGTTCCCATGTTAATGGGGACAAGGGCCTCTTCCCCATAACCCTGGCCTGTGGTTGTGGGGGTCTGCGGGCAGGGCGTTATCAGAATCTGGAAGCCCACGCCGTTTTTTATTTTATTTAATTTTTTTTTATTGCCACCATTCTTTTCAAAAGTCACACACAAAACGCATCTATTTTATGCAGGTGCGACTTTCTTACAACTTTCAAGGATTTACATTGAGGTCAGTGGACCTTGGGTCACAAGTTGGACCAAAGTAGTGCAGGAACTATTTTGGAGTAGTTGTGACTTGACGTCACACAGATATGAACAGTTATCATAGGGAAACATGGGGTACAACTTGCCATGCGACTTTGAGGTCCAAAGTCACATGGCAAGTCACCCAAGTGTGAATGGGGTCTAAAAATTAAGTGACCACAGATGATACAGCAAGGTAAAGTTTACTATGGATAGAACAGCACCTGGAAGAAGTCAAGCAAAATTAATTTAATGACAAAAAACAAGCCAGCAATAATAAAAATTGAAAAGGCAACAAAGGGTTGATTGCTGAAATAGTTAGCAATCAGAATTAAAGTACAATTCCAAAAACTGTGCCATTGGCACTGGATAAATCAAGGGTAGGTATGCCTGGAGACAGCTTGTTCATCCTTAAAGGTGCAGGGACACACCAGAAGCACAGCAAAGCACAGTGGCAGCTGAAGGTGTCCAGTGCATCCTTTGGCAATTCCAGCAAGTTAACAAAGAAACAAAACCAGCCCAATTTGTAAGTAATTGTTAGGTTAGGGTGCACATGGAAGAGCTTTGCACAAACCAAACAAAAACAAATTATATTTCCCAGCACACTTACCAGCTAGCCTGCATAGAAACAAATTGTAATATCTAATACTTTGCAATAAAAAAAGGGTTTTAAATACACATTTGCAAATATATGTGAAAGCCACATGTATTTATAAGGGGCTCCATCAATGCCCCTCTGTATAATGCAATCCTAACTTTAGTCTAGGACAGTGTTTTTCAACTCCAGTCCTCAAGGCACTCCAACAGGTCATGTTTTCAGGCTTTCCATTATTTTGAATCAGTTTGATCAAAGGTGCTTTGATCAGTTTCACTGCCTTAGTAATTACCACAGCCTTTTCATCAGAGGGAAATCCTGAAAACATGACCTGTTGGGGCACCTTGTGGACTAGAGTTGAGAAACACTGGTCTAGGAGACTTCATGTTGGTGCATATATAGCAATGGATAAATGTAAATTGGTAAACAATGTAATTTTCTTGGCTAGCTGGTAAGTGTTCAGGGAAATACATTTTGTTTTGTTTGTTCTGTGCAAAGCCCTTTCATGTGCGCCTTACCCTAACAGCTTCTTATAAATTGGGTCAGTTGCCATTTTTGTTTGGCTTGCTTGAAATTAGTCAGAGATGCATTCGATGCCTTTAGCTGTTGGGCTTCTAGTGTGTCCTTGTACCTTTAAGGAGAAATGGGGTGCCTCCAGGCATACCTGCCCTTAATTTATCCAGTGCTTTATATGCTCCTAAATGAGGCTCTCAAAAACTAAAGTTAGGATTGCACTACACAGAGAAACTAAAACTATGATTTTGATGCAAATTGTGTCATTTGATATTTTTATGCTGGGAAATACATTATATTTTGTATGCATTGTGGGGATCAATTGTAATAACCCAGACCTGATTCCACAGTGATTTAAAAAAATATATACTGTTTTATTTGAATACGTTACCTAGCATGTAAGGATATTGAGTTAGCCAGCTCAACATGCTTTATACTACATGAAAGAAAAAAGTATAATTAAGCTTTGCGATTCTTGACTTTGGGAACTGCTTCTTTTTTTCTCTGTCCTTTAGGTTTTTTTATACATGCAAGAATATATCAAGATTCAGGAAATGTGATAAATTGTTCTTTTAGATAAAGCAATTTGCAGATTGGGGCAATGCTAAAGTTAAGTTCTTCCTATCTTTAGCTTCAAGAAGAAGTCATGTAATTGGCACTTCTAAGTATTAAAACTTTTATATTTATTCATGTGGAGATTCTGTCAGTATACTGATTATTGAACTTGAAAGAGTCCCAATTCTGTCACTGCTTCCAAGGTGTTATGTACTGTGTGCAACATTAGCGGTTTTTGTATTAGAGAAGCTGAATGAAATAGTCAGAAGTAATTTTTTTTGACCTCACAAAGTTTTCTTATATTGAAGATTTTTTTTCTGTACTTAATTTACAGGATGTTATATATTTTCCACAAGCCAAATACATACCCGTATACATTCCAGAAATCTGACTTCAAGGTAAATATGTATATTGTTGATAGACACGTGCATAATGTCTGAAGACTATAGAAACCCACACAGGATCAGCAGGCTGTGAACATAAAATAGTGAAAGATGATGAGAATTGACTTCAGCTGAGCTCTCCACCCATAGAAGTCCCCCCCCCCCCAATGCATTTTGCCCATATAGGGCTTATTCATAGAGGCCTCTACAATTAAGCCCTACATGGCCAATTCTCATCATCTTTAACTATCATAGTTTTACAGTCTGTTGACCCTATGTGTGGCCGGGCACCATTTTCTTGTAGTCCCTATAAGGTGTTATCTTTGATTTAAACAAGAAGCCTGTATGGTTGATAGAGACAGTGGGTTTTATTTTTTACTAAAGGCAAATAGATGGTTAAATTTTCACTGAAAATTTACCCAGAGCTTAGTGAATGTGGCAAAATTTCACTTTGCAAAGAATACTAAATCATGTGCGTGGGGCATTTAAAAAAAATCTTTATTTTGCTTGCATATGATTGGATGATGGAAGTCAGTAGAGCTTCACCTCTTTCACTAAGCACTAGGGAAAATTCTGTTACAAAGCGAAATCTACTTGGTGTAAGTAAATCAACCACGATATGACCACTCTACTTTTGTAAATCATCAACAATTAATTGACAGATTTGTCTATTAAATAAGTGCTCTGTCTGATACTGAGTGATTAAAGTCTATATTTGTTTTGTGCCTGAAGTTTGACAGCCCAGGCACTTTACTAGCACATACAGTATCTAAGCATAGAGGTGGACTTGGACAGGGAGAAACTGTGCTGTGGGCAGTGAACAAAAAATAGGAGCTCCTATTGCTTGTCAGTGCCTGATATCCTGCAGAATCCTGCTATATTGGTGTGTAGGCAAAAAGTGGGCAAAACTAGGCAGCAGCAGAACTGGGCAGGGCAGAAGCAGTTAATTCAAGTTGAAAAAAGACTATGCACTAAGTGGTACAGTGTTTTTTTTTTTTTTTTTTTGTTTCATCTTGATCATAACAAAGTTTAACTGAGCTATGAGTACTGCATCTGCTTAGTGGTTTTAATAGTGGTGAGCACGAGATTTGTTTATTATATTAGCAGCAGCTTAATTGTCATAGACCAGCGGACACTTCATTTTGCACTGACTTGATTGCGTCAGAGCGATTGCAAAGAAAATATGTAGGGGTGTTCATGGGACCGTTCACCAAGTTCACATAGAGCAAGCACAAGTGTTGCGTCCCCTGCATAGGAAATTGGACACACTGTATGCTGCCTTCTTTGAAGCATAAGAAGAGAAGGCCGCTTATAATTTAGTGGAGTACATTAGATAAAAAGTTATGCTTTTACCTACTTCCATGCTTTATTTGCTGTTGACATGTGTGGTGTCATCATTCCAAGATTCATAAACCACTTTAAGGCCCTCAGCAAGAAGGTTGTGGATGCCTATGAGTATTACAATGATTTTAGAAGATTGCCAAAGGATTTGAAATCAATCATTCCACTTTGAATGCTGATCAGTTAATCCTTAAAGACGTCTCCAAGTACCCCACAATTTTATTGTGGGATCTGCAGGATACTATTGCAGAAGTTGGTGTAAAAATACTTGCATCTACAGTCATAAAGAGATTGTACCAATTACCAACTACCTCTTTTTCAGCTTAGGCATGTAAATGTCCTGGATGAGAAGCGGTATTACCAGGACTTCTGTCTATTTTGTATTTAACTACACCTAAGCACTTAAACCAAACATTTGGCTGTACATTCCTGTAGTGCCAAACATTTTCTTCCTTTTTTATATTTTCTGCTTTCTGTTCTAGATGGTGATCCTACCAACAAAGCGCATCTACAGGCATTTCCTTTTGTAGGGTGGCAATAGTTACTCAATTTAGCTGTGCCATTGTCATTCTTTCCTGCATGTTAATGAGCTGGACTATAAGCAGTTATGCCACTGTCACATTCTGTTGTAGTCACCGCAGTAAAACTGTGACCTTCAGACAATGCTGGAGTGCACACCCATCCACGGAACAAAAAATGTACTAGAAGTGCACAGAGCAGGGGGAGAAAACATGAGAAAAAGGGGGGAAATTGTATTTTTAATACATAAAATGTGATCTTTTTTTACTTATAGTGCTCTAGAAAGCTACGTTTACTTTTTGAGAGTTTCAATTTACTTTACTATTTCATTTAAATAAAATTGGTAAAGTTAAGCAGTTTCTATAAAAACCTTTTCCATCTGTTGAGTGAATACAATAGTATAGCAAGAAAGGGCTATAAATAACTAAATAGTTTGAATTATTGATTCAAGGTGATGAAGGACAGGATAAGAGGACAAAATTGAGAGTGAAAACAGTGTTGCTCAGGAGACTTTCTCAAACTTTTTGACCTCTGAATCTTTCATCTCTTATGTTGACACAAAGCATTCACGGAATTAATTATTTAGTGTTAAGTAGGCTCTTGACTTACTCATTGTACATGCAATTTTAAGTTTGTACTTAACACCTTCCGACATTTACATTAATTACAAATGAAGAGCACTTCAGAAATGATCATATATGGAAAGATTGTGAAACATAAATGTAGCATCAATATGTAATATTACTTTATGTTTAACTATATCCTGCTTGACCTTGGGTAATTTTGTATTTTATTGTTATGGACAGCAGAAGATAAAGATTCTGTACATATTACAATCTTCAACAATAGATGTAAGACTTTGTTGTTTCTTTGTTTTGTTTTTATAGGTATTGACTATCCAGCTTGGAATTGGAACACTGAAAGTTTATAATTAAATTACTATATATATATATATATATATATATATATATATATATATATATACACAATTTAAATAACTATACTTTTTATATTTTTATTCTCACACATTTTTACACAGGACATTTACTAAATGGCTTTGGTTATGTCCACTGTCAGAATCAAGATAAAGACATCTCATGGTCCAAGCACCTTTATTACTTCAGGGTTACCAATGCTCAGCCATGCCCTCCATATTGAACAGAGAAAATTCAAAAATGTATATTGAACACACGAAGACACAGACTGGCAGCCATATCTTATATCACTGCAATTTGTCTGGTGGACTTAAAGTTCCCAAATTAGGGACCAAGTATACCACAGATAGCACCCTTATTGTCTCATCATGCTACCCTTGAATTTCCATACAGCCTTTCTTAAATATGATGTAAAGCTCCCCTATACCAATTTACAATCTGGTTTCAACCTCCCAAATCTCAGACTGCCTTAAATAGAACCTACCCTACAGCAATCATTGAAGGAATGGAACTCAAACTCAAATTCTCTAGCAACTTAATCTCGCACATCTCTGTTGTAAAGCATTCTTCACAATCCTTCCTTCCTCCCAATCTTTAAGAACCCCCTAGTTTTTGGTGGTCTGCAAAAGGCATTAAATACACCTGTAATCCCCTTTCATTGAACATATCAAAGCATTTATATGTCTCCAGAAACACGGGAAGGTCCCCCAAACAGAATTCTTCTGATATCATCAAGTAAATCACTTCATACACACTCTTTTCAAACAAAATACTGACTGCCCGTTAACATCTATTTCTATTCCAAAGATGCTGTGTGAATGACCCACACTCAGTGGGTTTGTCAGGACCTGGATCTGAACCCCTAACCTGTGCTGTGTCTGGCAGTAGCTCTTCTTGCTGAGCCACCTCACATGCTGGACAGCTTCCCTGCCTGATCCTTTGGCCAAACTTACTTTCTATCTTGTCTCTGGTGAACCTTGAACTCCTTGCTCCTCCCATGAACCTCCTATTTAAGCCACGCCTTGCCAGATTATTGTGTTTTTCTCCTGCCAATATCTTGATCCTTTTATTACAATTCCTTAAAGACCTTTGGCTTGTACCTCGATTATGCTTCTACTTGATCCCAACCTGAAACCACTTGTTACCGACATTTAGCTTGCTTACAGACTATGCTTCTGCTTGATCCTTGCCTGCTACATCTGCTACTGCACACTAGCTACTGCACACTAGCTTGCTTACCTTGAGGTGAGGAGATCCTGAGGACCGTGACCTGGCGCTAGTATGCAGTGAAACCCATCTCCATCGGCCGTGGTTTGCTATCATCAGCGGGATGGGGACACTGCAGATATGGAGTTGACTATACATTTACTTTGTGAGTTGTTATAAACTGCCTATTTTTGCACTAGATGACGCTTCACTTTCTTTACTGGGTTCACACACACAGGAGCGGTGGGGGAAATTGCATGTGATTCAGACAGGGATTGCACGCCATTCCTGTTCAAATCACATGCTATTCCTTGTAGTGCGATTTGCGCCGATTCATTTTCTATGGATGCAAACTGCACTGCAAAGTATAGGTACTTGGTATCATCGTGTACTTGACCAAAAGTATTGGTAGAATACTAACAACCTTTAGGCCCCTTTCACACCGGAGCCTTTTTCAGGCACGTTTGGGCTAAAAATAGCACCCTTATTGCTCCTGTAAACCCCCCCCCCCCATCCATCCCAGTGTGAAAGCCTGAGTGCTTTCACACTGGGGCGGTATGCTTGCAGGAAGTTACAAAAAGTCCTGCAAGCAGCATCTTTGGGACAGTGCGGTGAGTGGTGTTTACACCTCTCCTCCACCGGCCCTGCCATTGGCAAGCACTTCCAAAGCCGCTGCACACCCCTTGTCCTTTTCCGTTATAGAGCTTTCAGTGCCCATCATAATAAATTCTCCTCCCAACAGATATATTTAGAGGCTACCCTCCATGCATTCTACACCATTTTCTACATCTAATTGGATCTATTAATGCTTCCTCCCCTGCCCTTACCCAACCAACTAATGCTCATGCTCATATGTATTTCCTGTTGGCACTTGCTTCTTGCACTAATGGTTCAATGTATGTATATATATATTATTTTTTTATTCACTTTCAATGGGCCTTTGAACTTTATAGAAAATGTTACTACTCCAGGAATAGTCGATTCCTTAGCAAAGCCCTCTCTCTTCTTGCACAGAGAGTCTAATTACTCGTTGGGCTGTCCCAGCTACTGTGCCAATCCCTTCACATCCCTGCCTAACTTTTTATCTAGCTGATAGGTGAGGTAAATACTACAGTGTCACTTAAGTGACATCTCAGAGTTTGCTGGGCTGCTGCAAACACATCCAAGATGGTGGCACTCAGCTGCAACGCTTTTAGATATGTATGTGGGAAGCTTTTACAGATAAATAACACAGTGGGGGGAGGAGCCAGGAGCGCCGGTGGGGGACCCAAGAAGCGGAAGATCAGGGCTACTCTGGGCAAAACCATTGCACAGAGCAGGTAAGTACAACATGTTTGTTATTTTTAAAACATTATAAATGTTACTTTACAAACACTTTAAATTCACTTACTGTTGACTACTGTTGAGCATTATCTCTGCTGGAAGTCTATTCTAAGCATCACCCACCCTTTAGGTCATGTCCCAGTGTCCTTGATCCTAGCTTCATATTGAAAATACTGCCTTCATGAACCTTATTCCTGCCCTTAATGATTTAAACGTTTTAGTTATGTCTTCCTTTTCCCTTCTTTCCTCAGGACTGTTTATATTAAGTTCCTGAAGTTTATCCTAATATTTTTTTGACCCCAGACCTTTTACTACTTATGTTGCCTGTCTCTGTACTTATTTTATCTTAATAAAGTCTCCAGTAGCTGCAGAGTGTTTTACAGGTCATGGTCATGGTTCCCCTGCTGGTGGAACCCTGATCATGAAAACTCCACAGTGAGTATGCCCATCAACAAGAGCAAGGACAGGTGTCACGTACCTTCTTTGGAGGCCAAGTTAATGAGAGGACTTCCCTTGTGGCTCTGGTCTGAGCACCCCTGAATGTGGTGACAGAAATACAAGGCTCAAAGAAGCATGGGTGCCAGTAGCTTTGTAGCAGGTGACTGCCACGGTCAGAGATGTAGTCAAGGTGAACCAGGGTCATAGATGGTGAGGCAGCAGCGTGGTCAGCAAGCAGGCAGAGGTTACTACCAGGGAAGCAGGCAGAGAATAGTCAGAGGGAAACCAAGGTCAGTATCCAGAATCCACAGAGCAAGGTCAGGAACAGGCCTGGTCAGTAACTGGACCAGTCAGCAAAGCAGGAACACAGGAACAAGGATCATTGGGAAGCTGAAGAACATCCAGATATTAGTACACATCAGGATCCCCCCCCTTTAACCAGTTCCCGACCACGCGCCGTGTTTTCACGGCGGCAGTCGGGATGCTGAGCGCGAATCTGCAATCAGCCACTAGGGGGCGCGCGCGCGAGCCGCCGGTGGCTCGCGCGCGCACCCGCCACACTCCTGGGGAGTGTGCCCGTGGCTCGGGTGGACCCGATGTCCGCCGGCGAGCCGCGATGAGCGGCCACAGGGAAAGAACGGGGAACTGCCAATGTAAACACGGCGGTTCCCCACTCTGTTAGTAGGGGCATGGGTGATCTACTGATCCCTGTCACTGGGATCAGTTATATCTCTCATGCCCATGTTAGCCCAACCCCCCCACAGTAAGAACACGCCCAGGGAACACAGTTAACCCCTAGCTCTCCCCCCAGGTTAACCCCTTCACAGCCAATGACATTTATACAGTAATCAGTGGACATTTAAATTTCTGATCGCTGAATAAATGTCATTGGTCCCAAAAAAGTGTCAAAAATGTCTGATATGTCCGCTGAAATATCGCATTACCGCTAAAAATCGCCGCCATTACTAGTAAAAAATAAAAAAAAATAGAAACCCCAGAAATTAATTCTCACCATCCGTAAACGCGGCCACTTTTGCGCAAACCAATCAATAAAGGCAGATTGCAATTTTTTTAATCACAAATATGAGGAATTATATAAATCGGCCAAAAACGGTGAAAAAAAATGTTTTTTTATATTTTTTTTTGGATTTCAATTTTAGCAAAAAGTAAGAAATTTGTTTTTTTTTGCAAAATGGTCGCTCTTCTTTTGTTTATAGCGGCGATCAGAAATGATGCAGAGGGGATCAAATACCACCAAAGGAAAGCTCTATTTGTGGGAAAAAAAGGACGCAAATTTTGTTTGGGTGCAACGTTGCACGACCGCGCAATTGTCAGTTAAAGCGATGCAGCGCCGAATCGCAAAAAGTGCTCTGGTCCTAAAGCTGGAAAACCTTCCGGTTGGTAAGTGGTTAAAAAGGCAGCTTGACACCAATGTACGCGGACATGCGGGCAGATGCGTGCTGGCGCATACAAATGCGCCTACATGTCAGTGCGCGCTGAGAACTAGCCCGAGCTCGCCTTTGTACTGATACATGTGAACGAGCATTAGCTGCATGGGAATGTGCATTAGCTGTGTGAAAAGCAGCATTAGCTGCATGAGAATGAGAATTAACTGTATTCGTTTCCTGACCATGGGGTCTGTTTCCCAGGTCCTGCACTGGTATTCTCCAGCTTTGACTGTGTTTGGGTGGAACAGTGCGCCTTCCAGACCACCTCTGCAATAAGTCACGGGTCTTTGTCCTTCTGGTGGCTGGTGTGTGAAGTAGTTGTGCATATCGTAGGAGTCTGCCACCTTATATGGATTGATGCTCGAAGCTCTGATCAAAACACTCCATGTGGCACAGGACCTTGATGGGAATCAGGTACTGTGCCACTTTGGCACTGGGCCATACATGCACTCCTTACTGAGCCTGCACGGCTCCCTCATAGTGTCACTACACTGCATGTGCACACCTTCATGGCCACCTCTCACATGAAGCTATCACCACTGCCACCATACTCCTCTGCAAGAGATCAGCCACTGTCTCCTTGCTGCTGACTTACAGTGGCAAGGTCACAGACAGCCTTATAACCTTCTCTGTGTCTACAGGTACCCTCTTGCAAGCTTGCAATATATCTTATCATAGGCACAGAGAAAGCGGTCCTGTGGGCCTTCCTGGCTCGTGATCCGCTTAGAGCTCTTAGACAGCTTGCAGTGTTTCTGCCTAGGGGCCTGATGCTGATAGTCTGAACAGTTGTCCTCTGCTGGAGTCCCCCCCATATCTTGGAGACTTGCCAAACTCCCCAAAACGTGACCCCTAACTTGCATTATCCAAGGATGGATTTTTCCATAGCCATTTCAGGTTTCATGATAGCTGACTCAATACAAAGGGGCATATGTGTTGTTCTTAACATTTTCCATATTCTCTTGCAGAGTCTGTCTCTGATTTGCCAGCTAGTGCAGCTGTCTACATGCATTTCACGTTTGCTGACAGTACACCTAGGCTTAAGGATACTGTTTTGATTCTTTTTTTTTAAATCAGATAGTTTATTAAAGGTTTCCAGAACAAGTTTACAACAGTAGGTGTATACAAGGACAACGCATTAAACAAGGGACCCACAGAGTGGGCTCATCATGGTTTGCAAAAAATATCACAATTAGAAAAAAAAGTTATAATACTATCCCACAAATCAGCATTGGCTTCAGTTATGCAATGCACGTAGGGTAGGTGTAGCATGTTCCCCATGTGGGGAAACCACTTCTGGTGGGGTGGAGGCTGCTCAGACTTTAAGTACTGTAATATAAGCTTCCTAGCTTGAAACGGGGCTCTAGAAACCGCCGCTTTAGTATGCTCTGATATTGTGTATTCATATAAGATTCATAATAGACATGGTTAGGGATCCAATTTAACTTCAGTTTGGAAAACTGAATTTGTGTTGGTAATTCTCATCCAATACTAATGAAGCTTTGGACAGCGCCATAGCATATGAATAAGGTTGCCATTGTCCCTATGGCACTTACTACAAAGTAGGGTCTCCAGAAGTCCTTTTTTATATAGCTTTTAAGGGGTATGGTGAGCATGTAGTATTATGCAGAGTTGAGAAAGTCTTTGAGTTACATTCAAAAAGCCAAATTTGACTGACTCCAGTGTGCTTTCCTATTGGTACCCCTTCAAGGTTACCTACATCTCTCTCCCAACTCTTCAGTGGTTTACATGGGTAATCCTATAAATAAGTGGAAAAAAGCCTAGCATAGCAACGGGAGAACTTTTTTTTTGTCATATTGGCATTTTGCATAAGGTTAAAGATCGGGGTGGGAAATAGAAGAAGGTCCCTGTGCATTCTTGGCATGTTAAAGTGGAACTTTAGTCAGAAAATTAAGTCACGATACTGTATATCACTTCAGGCTGGTCCCTTTTGCAGTTAAAGCTACAGTATCTCACAAAAGTGAGTACACCCCTCACATTTTTGTAAATATTTTATTATATTTCATCTTTTCATGTGACAACACCGAAGAAAGGACACTTTGCTACAATGTAAAATAGTGAGTGTGCAGCTTGTATAACAGTGTAAATTTACTGTCCCCTCAAAATAACTCAACACGCAGCTATTAATGTCTAAACCGCTGGCAACAAAAGTGAGTACACCCCTAAGTGAAAATGTACAAATTGGGCCCAATTAGCCATTTTCCCTCCCCGGTGTCATGTGGCTCGTTAGTGTTACAAGGTCTCAGGTGTGAATGGGGAGCAGGTGTGTTAAATTTGCTGTTATCGCTCTCAATCTCTCATACTGGTCACAGGAAGTTCAGCATGGCAAATAACTCTCTGAGGATCTGAAAAAAAGAATTGTTGCTCTACATAAAGATGGCTTAGGCTATAAGAAGATTGCCAAGACCCTGAAACTGAGCTGCAGCACGGTGGCCAAAACCATACTGCGGTTTAACAGGACAAGTTCCGCTCAGAACAGGCCTCGCCATGGTCGACCAAAAAAACTGAGTGTGCATGCTCAGCGTCATATCCAGAGGTTTTCTTTGGGAAATAGATGCATGAGTGCTGCCAGCATTGCTGCAGAGGAGTGGGGGGTCAGCCTTTCTGTGCTCAGACCATACACCGCACACTGCATCAACTTGGTCTGCATGG
>BLSH010134623.1:40614-52502 GCA_018402905.1 Glandirana rugosa
CTTGTGAGCAAGGACGTTAATTTATAGACATACCTCGGAATTTTCTATGCGTATATACGTTAACCAATGGCAAGATGATTTTGTGTGTGATAATGTAAATATGTATTTATGTTATAAATGCTTGTTTCACGTCAAACATAGAAAATATATCACCTATCAAGTATACAGGTGTTAGTACGTTTCATGTCTTGGTTATCGTATTAGAAATTTGTAACATACAGAACAGTCTTTTATACATCGCACCCATCCGAATACGTTTGAAAGCTTATAAATGAACTATCCACTATATAAAAGATACAAACTGCACTTTGTTCGTAAATATTGTATTTATGTATAAATGTAATAGTGTGTGTTTTAGTAGAACGGTAACCAATTGCATATATGCGTATCTTTTAAGGCTCCATACAGATATTTAATTGCAGGAACGAGTGTTCTCACTTGCAGTTTTTAGAGTGCATTTTACATGTATTTCCACATGTGGTGCATAGGGCAGCCCATTCACTTCAGTAGTTTGCCCTATTCGCGTTTGTCGCCCAAAAGAAGCTCCCGCTCCTTTATGGAGTTTAGTGTGATTTTTGAATGCGCATTTTGCCACCGGATGCTGTCATGCAACAGAATTGCACTGTATTTGGGATGCCAATGAGAATAAAGTCACCCAAACGAGCATCACGCAATTTGCCACAATTTGGAACCACGGGCAGAATTGCTAAGGGATATGCCTGAAAGCAGCAAGTGAAGAGAGGCTTCAGATTTAAAATGTTATAGCCCGGTGAAAGTGAGCCACATGATTAAGGGAAAGAAAATACTGTTGTAAGTCCTACAAGTGACCTTCTACAACTGTTTTACCAAACAAAAAAAAAGGCTTTGTATCTTAAGCCCCGTACACACGATCCAAAAATCGTCCGTTTTTTTTCGCATGCTAATCTCAGATCGAATCGGAAGAGTTTACTTTAGTCACGAAAATTCTCGCACGACAGAATAAAAAATCGGAAGCGATGTGATGTGTTGCAGTGTATTTGTATTGCATTTTTGAACGACAGCTGTACTGATGAAACGAAAATCGTACGATCGGGCACCGTGCGAGAAAATTTTTCCTGCATGTCCGATTTTGTCCGGACGGAAAACATCGGATGAACTGTCGTGATCGGCTCTCGAAAGCTCTGTACTAACAATCCGATTATCGTACGACCGCTTCGAAAGCGGTATTTTCCTTCCGATTTTCGGATCGTGTGTACGGGGCATTTTTCTTCATTATTATTATTGTTTATTGTATCCTATTTTTTTTTTTTCTTTTCTTACAGTGAGACAGTATTCTGGAATACAAAAAGGTCTTCTAATAGCAGAGAAGTTTTCTTGGAAAAGCCTCTTGTATGGACCAGTTGTGTTAAAGCTAAGTACTTATGGAACCAAAGCATCTGTTATAAGTCTTCCTCCTGGGTTAGTATCAATATACAGGTATAAATATATATATTACTCTTCTGAAAAACACGTATCTGTCTGTGTCCCTGCAGGAGAGATTTTCCATTATTTCCAGCTCTGACAGCAATAGAGAGGAAATCTCCCCAGTAGGGACAAAGTAATCCTCCAGGATCTCTAATTTTAAGTACAGTTCCAAGGCATGAAAGGACCGATACTACTACACAATGACTGTTGTGCCCTTAATGTAGTGAATGCATCAGTAGTCAGCAATAACTTTGCAGCCAGAAAACTATTAAGGAGGCTGAATCCCTCTGTTCGGGAAACTGTTCCTGTTGATGTCACAGAGGTCAGTTCTCATCTGACCATTTCACGTTTACTCTTGTATAGTTTGAACAAGATAGCAGTTGAGCTCTGTATGTGGGCACTTTAAAAAAAGGATAAAGTTTTACTAATCTGATGCATATCAGCCATTTACTAGAATTTATGTGACATGCAGTATATAGTTTGTTGATTTACTTGTGCAGTGCTACAGTGCACTTGTTTAAGGCTGGGTTCACACTGCTCCGATCACAGAGATCGCATATGATTTCGCACCGCACTGCAGTGTGAACCATATGCGATCTCTGTGCGATGCAAAATCAGCCATAGAGATTGTATGGCTGAATTCGCATCGCAATCGGAGCAAACTCGCACAGGACCCTTTTTTTTCGCAGGCTCGGAATCGGATCGCATGGTGGTTCACACCATGCGATCCGATTCCTGTGCGAGTTTGCAGTTCGCAGTGCGATATGCGTACTCATTTGGGGGTGTCATTAACATTGTATTGACACTCCCCAGAGATCGCATATGGCAGTGTGAACTGCCGCTCAGAGACCTGCGATGCGGGAACCCGCAGTGAATTCGCAGGGTTCCCGCACCGCAGCAGTGTGAACCTAGCCTTAAAGGAGCTAACTGACCAAATTGTTTAGCCCAAAAGCAACCTGCCTCTTTAATATATAGATGAGTATACTCTCCCAAACTTAAAAACCTTAAGATCTATGCAGAAGATAGAAGTTCTGTGTGAATATAAAAAGATGGATGTAGAAGCAACAATACATCTGTAACAACAAATGTCATATATTTTCACCTATTTCCTCTATATTAACACGTCTCTTCAGTTCTATGTAGATTGTGTAGGTACCCTTCAAATTTATACAGTATTGCTTGAAGAACCACCTTAGTACACAAAATGACTTATTATTGCAGAAAATACATCCTGTTAGATTAAATGTTCATTTGATAAGGCCACGATTGTTTTCAAAGTAAAATAATCAAGAGCAAGGGTTTTTGAGTTTAGAACACTGCATTGTTGCAGAATACATTACTTTGCAAGCTAATTTATATTCTATATGTAATATTCAGCAGTAGTTTGTTAATATTCTCACATGATTAAAATGTAACATAATAGTTGTACTTCCCATATACAGGGTCTTGAAAAAGTATTCATACCCCATTTTGTCATGTTACAACCAAAAACATAAATGTATTTTATTGGGATTTTATGTGATAGACCAACAATAATAATACAATATAATATAATATAATAGTAGATAACTAATAATTGTAAAGTGGAAGGAAAATGATAAATGGTTTTCCAAATTTTTTAGAAATAAATATCTGAAAATTGTGGCGTGCATTTGTATTCTACCCCCTTTACTCTGATACCCCTAACTAAAATCTAGTGCAGTGGTTCTCAACTCCTGTCCTCAGGACCCACTAACAGGCCAGATTTTAAGTATTACCTTCGGAAGATGCAGACTAGAATTCTGCAGTCACTATCACCTGTGATGCATTTCAGTTATCTTGCAAACCTGGCCTTTTAGTGAGTCCTGAGGACAGGAGTTGAGAACCACTGATCTAGTGGAACCAATTACCTTCAGAAGTCACCTAATTAGTAAATAGAGTCCACATGTGTGTAATTTATGTTCAGTATAAATACAGCTGTTCTGTGAAACCCTCTGATGATTCTTGGAGAACCTTAGTGAACAAATAACATCATGAAGGCTCCAAGGAACACACCAGACAGATCAGGGATAAAGTTGTGGAGAAGTTTAAAGCAAGGTTAGGTTATAAGAAAATATCCCAAGCTTTGAACATCTCCTGGAGCACTGTTCAATCCATCATCCAAAAATGGAAAGAGTGTGGCACAACTGCAAACCTACCAAGACATAGCCATCCACCTAAACTGACAGGCCGGGCAAGGAGAACATTAATCAGAGAAGCAGCCAAGAGGTCTATGGTAACTCAGCTCAGGTGGGAGAATCTGTCCACAGGACAACTGTTAGTTGTGCAGTCCACAAATCAGGCCTTTATGGAAGAGTGGCAAGAAGAAAGCCATTGTTAAAAGAAAGCCCCATTTGTAGTTTGCGAGAAGCCATGTGGGGGACACAGCAAACATGTGGAAGAAGGTGCTCTGGTCAGATGAGACCAAAATTGAACTTTGTGGCCTAAAAGCAAAATTAATTTTCTTCAGTAGGGACAGGGAAGCTGGTCAGAGTTGATGAGAAGATGGATGGAGCCAAATACAGGGCAATCTTAGAAGAAAACCTGTTAGAGTCCACAAAAGACTTGAGGCTGGGGTGGAGGTTCACCTTCTAGCAGGACAATGACCCTAAACATACAGCCAGAGTTATAATGGAATGGTTTAGATCAAAGCATATTCATGTGCTAGAATGGCCCAGTGAAAGTCCAGACCTAAATCCAATTAAGAATATGTGGCAAGACTTGATAATTGCTGTTCAATAGACGCTCTCCATCTAATCTAACAGAGCTTGAGATATTTTGCAATGAAGAATGGGCAAAACGTTTACTTTCTAGATGTGCAAAACTGGTAGAGACATACACAAAAAGACTTGCAGCTGTAATTGCAGCGAAAGGTGGCTCTACAATCCATTGAATATAAATGCACGCCACACTTTTCAGATATTTATTTGTAAAAAATTGTGAAAATCATTTATCATTTTCCTTCCACTTCACAATTATGTGTCACTTTGTGTTGGTCTATAAAATCTAAAATCCCAAAAAAATACATTAATGTGTTTGGTTGTAACATGACAAAATGTGAAAAATTTCAAGGGGTATGAATACTTTTTCAAGGCACTGTACCTAAAGGCTAACACTAACACACTACCATTGCCTATTAGACTCCAACGCCACCCCCTCCAAATCTTAGTAATTACTTGTCCCCAGTCTACCATGATCTTTGCTGTGCGGCATGTTTGGCACCTTGCAGCCTCTTCAAAGTTCTCCCAGCTGGGTTCTGCTCCTCCTGGGAAAACGCACTGCAGTCTACCCATTACTATGGAAAGGCTCGTCTTTGCGGTGGATGTTCTTTCCATGTGATTAAATGGAATTTGTGGTGTACATTCAGGTCTGTAGCAGAGACAGCTGAGTGGATTTAAACAGTAGCTGTGTGGCACCAGCAAAGATCTGGGCAGAGCGGGGACAGATAAGTATGACATTTCAAAGGGCGCCTAATAACAATAAATGTATTTAAAATACAGTTATGATTTAAGCTAAAGTAAGAACTGCAATTTCTATGAAAACAGTTTCTGTGAAAATTATACAATAAATAGTACAAACACTATGGAGTTGATTTACTAAAGTCAAGTAGACTGTGCACTTGGCAAGTGCAGTTGTTCCAGAGCTTAGTAAACAAGGTCAAGCTTCACTCTGCAAAGAATACCCAATCACATGCAAGAAAAATAAAAACAAAAAAACAGCATTTTTGCTTGCAAAAGTTTGGATGATGATAGTCAACAGAGCTTCCCCTTATTTACTAAGCCATGGAGCAACTGCACTTGCAAAGTGCACAGTCAATTTGCTTTTAGGAAATCAACCCCTATTTATATCAATAAAATTACTAATAGAATAACAAGATATTTTGCCCCATAGAAATGTGTTTTAACCACTTAACACGAATCGCCGTTTTCTAAATGGCAGCTGCTTTAAGTGGAAGTATCAGGGTATAGCCTGCAGCTATATGGTACAGAGTGGGCGATCGGTCATCCAGCAATAATGGCCGATCCGGCTCGGGAGCCGCTTGACCGTTATCCTGGGCCGCGGGAGGGGATGTCCCTCTCTCCCGCCGCCTTCCTTCGCTCTTCTCTGGCCTCCCCTCCCACTGGGAGACCGGAGCTCTGATCTGGCACGTCCGCTGGCTAGGAGGAGACCTGAAGGAAGCCGGAATCAGCTCTGATCGGGTCTCCATCAAATTCCGGAAGTGACGTCACAACGTCACTTCCGCTTTACTCTGCGGCTAACGGTCCCAGTTTTAAAAAAATGATAGTATTCAGAATCGCTGTTTTTGGTGATCTGAATACTGTCAAGTGTAAAGGAGGGTTGGGGGGTCAGGGTGTGAGCAATAATTCTATCAAAAGATCTCCTCTGCACCTCTAACCTGGTAACCTGGTAAAATTTTAAAGCGTCGCCTATGGAGATTTTTAAGTACAAGAGTTTGTCGCCATTCCGCAAGTGTGAGCAATTTTCATCCGGTGTCTATTTACTTGGCGTAACATCCTCTTTCACAATATACAAAAAAAAATTGGGCTAACTTTACTGTTGTCTTATTTTTTAACTCAAAAAAGTGAAATTTTTCCCCAAAAAAATCATGCTTTAAAGACCGCTGCGCAAATACTGTGCGACAAAATGTATTGCAACGATCGCCGTTTTATTCTCTAGGGTCTTTGAAAAAACAAAATAAAGTTTGGGGGTTCTAAGTAATTTTCTAGCAAAAACAAAATGTTTTTAAATTGTAAACAACAAATGTAAAAAAGGGCTCCGGGGGTGAAGTGATTAAGATGTGAGTGAAAAGTCTTGAAATGTTTCATTAGCTAATATTTTTCTATCTTTTTTGTAGGCGTCATGTCTTACACTTCACTGCAAGTTCACCCTTAGGGCACCATATCCACCTATGCAGTACAGTGCCATTTTTCTTTGGTGATGAGGAAACTATTATGCCATATCTTGACAAGGTACATGTTTCCATAGAAACTAGAGAGTTACTAGGTCACAGTGCATGATTTATGGTATTTTTATTGTATTTCACTTTATGTGTTAGGAAAAGACAACACTGTAAATGTTTTATGAAGAATGGCACATAGTTCATTATTGTGCTATACCTTTGGTCACACTAACTTAAAACAAGATCACGGATGAGCACCAAATATTGAATATAAAGAGTCTGCTAACCCAAAACTGATGTTTCACCTCAGCGCAGATGCCAATTGATCTAACTATTTCTAGGGACTTTGGTAACACAACAACTGACCTAAATTGCCAAGTGTTCTCAGTTGCTACAGCTGTTATTTGGGTGGGTCTTTCATTGTTAGTTTATACCTAAAAATGTCATACAGATTATGGAAACAACTCTGCTGAGTAATATTAGTGTAAGGCAGTGGTTCTCAACTCCGGTCCTCGGGACCCCCCAACAGGCCAGGTTTGCAGGATAACTGAAATACATCACAGGTGATATCATTTGCTGCTCAGTAGTAACCAAGGTAATACTTAAAATCCGGCCTGTTAGTGGGTCCCGAGGACCGGAGTTGAGAACCACTGGTGTAAGGTGACCATTGTCATTGTGCTAGAAAAGGCGTTGGTATAAAATTGTATGCAAAGCTTCATCCATGTACAAGTTGTTTTGGAGAAAGTGTATTATCATCCTTCATATGAGAGATTTGGAAATTAGAGGAAAATAACCTGTGTTTCTAATTAATTAGTATAACTTTTACTTCATGTCTAAGCAATCTTGTTGGTTGCAAAGAATAGTGTAAACCCTTTTTTAGGTTTTTATACATAGGGTCATAGCCCTCATGCCACATGGGTAAAAAAAGATAAACAAAACGATCTGAGTATCAGCTGAAGAAGGTTTAAATCGAATACTTTGCATAAGGCCCCTTTCACATGATCGACCCGCTCGGATCCGCCTGTCCGTTTTTCAGGCGGATCTGAGCAGGCCACCCATTGACTTGTATGTGCAGGCAGATGTCAGCGGAGATGTCTGCCATTCAATCCATCAAGATCCGCTCAAAACAGACTAATGGCGATACGTTTACCATCCGTCCAGCGGATGGGATCGGATGAAAACGGACATATGCAGTCCGTTTTCATCCAATCTTCCCCATAGAAAACAGCAGGGATCTGACAGGTCCATCCCTGTATAGTGAGCAGAGATGGACCTGTCATCCGCCGGCTCAGCGGGGATCAACGGAGCGATCTCCTGCTCAGCTGGTGGAGTTCGCTGAGCGGATCTGCCCCGTATGAAAGGGGCCTTAGAATTGTATTGTAATTTGCTGGTTAATTTGTGCCCAAGTTTCATATCCAAAACTCTTGTCAGATTGTGCAAATCATCAGTCCTGTTTGATGATATTGGTTAGTATGATCTTTTATGTAACATTTTGCAGAGTCACAATCGGCCTGCACAGGGTATTTCTATTTATCAATGTTTATTGTACCTTAAACATGTTTGTCAGCCATCTGAAAGCCTGTACTAATAGGCATCTGTGTCCATCAATATCTATAATGTTTTTCAGCCCTTTGTAAGAATGAGTTTCCATGCATTATAAGGGGTGGCATATCCATTTTTATAAATGCTTTTGATAAAATCATTTTTTATTTAAAAAAAAAAATCTTTATGTCATACCTGAAAAACAAAATGTGTTAATAGTTGAATATTTGTATTTTTGTTTTTAAGCTAGCAGTTGAGACTTTTGGTTTTCAACGTCGGCCTGTTGATGCAAGCCTGTTGTTTACAGAGGTCAATAGCTTAAACTGAAATTTACTTACATAAATAAGCTAGAGGAGAGACCTCCACCCTCAATCCTCCATACCCTTCCTTGCATGCTCTATACAGGCCTATAATGTTTCAATGAGAGATATATTGTGAGGATGTGGGTCTGAAACTGCGACCTCTGCTGTATCTGGCAGTATCTGGGATACTGGAGTTCTCCCTAGACAATTCCTTGAATGATCTCATCTTGGACCTTGTCTCTCTTGAACTTTGAACCCTTTGTTCCTCCCATGAACATACTATTTTAGCCATGCCTTTGCACTTCCTGTTAGCAGGATTATTGTGCTCCCTCCAGCCATTATCTCACTCTGTCACTCCTGCTGCCATCCGTATGTTCGCTACCACTCCTTACTGACCCTTGGCTTATTTCTTGACTACACTTCTGCTTGACCCCCAACATGCATCCACTTGTTACTGACATTTGGCTTGTTAGCTGACTATGCTTTTGCTTGATCCCTACCTGCTATATCGGCTACTGGATTCTGGCTTGCTGCATTTTTGGTGGGGCAATCCTGAGGACCGTGACCTGGTACTAACATTCAGCCAAAACCCATCACCACCATCAGGAGCTCTGGTGAACACCGGTTAGTACTCTGCACCTCGGGTGAGCCCGTGTCATCTGCCAGGGAGACCTGCTTCTGTTCTTATCCAGCTGGTTGGTGAGAGCCCCTCTACTGCTATAGCTCTTGGTCTCCAAGCCTTCATGACCAGTGCATTTTTTGCTATTCAGCACTGCGCTACTTCAGCTGGCAATTGTGCGGTTATGCAATACTCTACAAAAATTAAATTTTTAGCACTGTTTTCAAACAAATAGAGCTTTCTTTTTGTGGTATTTGATCACCACTGGGGTGTTTATTTTTTTTGCGACATAAACAAAAAAATACTGAAAATTTTGAATAAAAAAACGACATTTTCTCATTTCTGTCATAAAACATATCCAATAAAATCAAATTTAAGCATAATGTAGGCCAACATGTTTTCTGCTACATGTTTTTGGTAAAAAATTCCAATAAGTGTATATTAATTGGTTTATGTGAACTGGTAGAATGAGCAAGAAGGATCAGGATGCCACCCTCGGGGAGGGAGAGGACCTCAGTGCTCTGTGATGCCGAGACAGGATGTCACACAGATGGATATTCACTCTGTCGGCGCCACTCACTCAAGGATCCCTTCTTGCCCATTCCACCAGCCAGACAGCCCTGCACTCCATCCACCTCTCTGCTGTCTAAGGGATCGATCCTGGTTGTTTGTCTTGCTTTTGCCTTTATGGATGCATTGGTTTTTGGCTGTTAACAGCTTTATTTTTATGTACTTTGGTTAGTCTTGTTTCCAGGTAAACATTTGCCTATATATTACAAGGGTCCTATTCCATCAATTCTCACAGAACTGAGACTGTAGTGTTATTCTACATAAATGGTTTTGAATCTTTTAACAAGGGCCATACACCATACACAAGGCCATACACCATACACAATAGACCCTAAAGGTCCTTTCAAGGAACATTGGGAAATTATTTATATCCTATTGGCCCCCATTAGAATTAGAGAACATCAGGTTGAGGTTTTTGCTCTGAAAAATTGTCTGTGTATCCAGAAGAGATGTGACCTTATGCTTTCTCACCTTGCCAGGAATCTTTCCCTACCACTAGTACTGTCCCTAACAGATGGGGTACCTTAGCCTACACTACCCACTGGCATAGAGCACCCCAAACCCAGGGGCTATGGTCTTAAAGTGGAGGTCCTCCGCCGCCCCTTTAAAAATTAAAAGTCAGCAGTTACACATACAGTAGCTGCTGACTTTTAACATTAGGACACTTACCTGTCCTGGAGTCCAGCGATGTTGGCACTGCCACCGATCTTCGGATCGGCTGGTCGAGTTCTGCCGCCACCATTGAGGGTAAGGGGACCCTTTTGGCTTCACACCAGGCCCCTACTGCGCATTTGCGAGCCGCCGCTGTGCTTTCTCACTGGCCCGGCAGCGGAGGAGGAGGGAGCCAGGCTGCTGACGTCTGTGGCCGGAGCCTGGGCTCCCGGATATAGGGAAAAGGACACCTGTCAAAGATAGGTATCCTCTCTCCCCCCCAAAAGGTGCCAAATGTGACACCTGAGGGGGGGGAAGAATACGACTTTTGGGTGGAACTCTGCTTTAAATTGACTCTGCCACACCTAAGAGGACCACCAGAGTCACAACCAGGGTTGCTTAGTAAGGTATAAAAGGCATGCGCATCTTCTATGAAAGGAACATGATCTATAAATGGAGAGGGCTGAGCTATCAATCATCTGCCTGTCTCCCATTCTTAGATCCTATTCTATCCATTGAAGCTGTAGTACAACTACTATGAATAGTATAGCTGAGAGAAAAGGATGGACATAGTCGGCTCTCTTGATGAGTGCCTGTAATAGTAGGGTAAGGCTTGATGGAGGAGAATTTATACTAACAGAAGAGTAATCAGTACAAGGGACATATGCTACTGACTGTAAGTTATGTCCCTTGCGCTGATTTTTTATTTTGGCTTTAATTCACAATTTTACTTTTCACATCCATCACATCCCTTAGTGAATGCACCACACACAGTACACAAAAAAACTGGTTAGGCACACATTTAACCCTTTGATCGCCCTAGATGTTTAACCCCTTCCCAGCCAGAGTCATTAGTACAGTGACAATGCATATTTTTAGCACTGATCACTGAATTAGTGTCACTGGTTCCCACAAAGTGTCAAAAGTGTCAGGCCCAGTTCACACCTATGGAGATTGCAGTTTGCATACTCCAGATGCATTTTGCGTTTTTCAATACACGTTTTTGAGGCATTGAAGTCTATGGAATCAAAAACCAGAAAAAAGTCCCTGGTCCTTTCAATAAAATGCACAGATGTGAACTTGACCCATAGGAAACCATTTTAACCACTTCAGCCCCGGAAGGATTTCCAGCTTTAGGACCGGAGCCCTTTTTGCGATTCGGAGCTGAGTCGCTTTAACTGAAAACTGCGCGGTCGTGCGACGTTGTACCCAAACGAAATTTGCGTCCTTTTTTTCCCACAAACAGAGCTTTCTTTTGGTGGTATTTGATCACCTCTGCGTCATTTCTGATCGCCGCTATAAACAAAAGAAGAGCGACAATTTTGCAAAAAACCCCAAATTTCTTACTTTTTGCTAGAATACAAATCCAAAAAAAAAATATAAAAAAACATTTTTTTTAACCGTTTTTGGCCGATTTATATTCTTCCTCATATTTGCGATAAAAAAAATCGCAATCGGCGTTTATTGATTGGTTTGCGCAAAAGTGGCCGCGTTTACGGATGATGAGAATTCATTTTTGGGGTTTTTATTTTTTTTTTATTTTTTACTAAAAATGGGGGCGATCTGCGATTTTTTGCGGTACTGCGATATTTCAGCGGACATGTCGGACCATTTTGACACTTTTTTGGGACCATTGGCATTTATACAGCGATCAGTGCTATAAAAATGCACTGATTACTGTGTAAATGCCATTGGCAGTGAAGGGGTTAACCTGCAGGGGGCGCGCTAAGGGTTAACTATGTTCCCTGGGTGTGTTCTAACTGTATGGGGGATGCCCTAACAGGGGAAGGGAAGTTATCACAGCCTTCACGTAAAGGAAGGCTGTGATCACAGCCCTTCCCCC
>BLSH010134623.1:59564-87395 GCA_018402905.1 Glandirana rugosa
GTGTCACGAAAACGTTTGACAATAAATTGATCCCAAATTTAATTGAAATTCATATTTCACAGGTTATCCTCGTCAGACGATGGACTCAACTGAAAAGACTAGTTTTTACAAGACTGTAGGTCAGTCTTTTAACAAGAATGATGATCAAAAGTCAGAGAGAGTCAAGCGAGACGTACGATCCGGTTCCTTGTTACTCGTTTAATATTTTTTTTTGTACAAAAGATACTAAAAAGCATCGTACATAAACGATAATTATTAACGGACTGTTCTGTAAAGTATAAGAAAAGAATCACCGTCTTCGACAGGGTTGTATCTATATAACGAAACATAATGCTTAATCAAGTGTTGTCAAAACATCACATATAATAATGTATCACAATCAAGGAAATGATTACTCAGAATGCAGAATGGCAGGATGCAAAGCAATATATCTATGTTGGGACAGCTTCTGCCACTAAGAAAAGAATATGAAATGTCTTGTCAGGCAATTATTAATAGCAAATACATGCTACGAAAAATCATAGAAAACATGTTTTTTTTTATAATTTGCTCATTGTTCCTTGGCCTAGCATGCAGAGCGAACTGAGAGAGACTGAAAACTAGTAGTAAGAACAATTTTCTGACTGGATGTCAGAACATTTTTGATCAGAAAAGTCAACTCAGGTAGCAGACTGCTCCTATTGGACACTTTATACTTAAAGTTAATTTAAACCCTAGTTAAATAACAGTTTGCAAAAGCACTGTGTATCATAAAAATGTTTATGCCATGTTTTCTTCTTTTTAAAAAATGCTATTTTCACAGCTTTTGAATTTCAAAATGTGGTGACTGCATATCATAGCTTAGGGGGCGCTTCTTAATAGTGACAGTGATGGACCATGCCTGTGCTTTTAGTCTTCACTGGAAGTGCATGTGAGTGGTGACAACACAGGAGAGCAATTGGGAGACAGGGACAAAACATTGTCAACCTATAACAGCAAGTAAGGACCTTCATTGCAGGATTAGAAAATATTTAAAAAGATTGAAGATGACTTTTGAAACTGCATTGTATGTTAAAGATTATGTGAGATTTTAGTGGTTGAGTTTAGATTGACTTTATGCAGAAAATGAGAGTGTAAGTCAAAGGGAGAAACACTGGTAAGAAATAAAAGCACCAAGTGAAAATCAAATGCACTGGAAAAATAATTTAATGTTTTAAAAAAATGTTCCACGAAATGGGTAGATTTGGTTTGAATTTTGAAAATGCAACTTAACATCAACCAGAAAATGAAATCTCAGATATGTGCATGCTACTGTAGGTTTAGCCTAAAAGAGAATCACCTCTTACTTCTTAAAGTAGAAATTAATTCAATTTTTTTTATATTTTGTATAGTAAGGGAGGATTATATCCCCTGCCAGTTGTTGGTTTTTTTATTTTTTTTTTTAGCCAGCTGTGTCCCATTGGAGAGCATTCCATTTCCCTCCTGTCTCATAGCCATAGCTAGAAGTGAGAGGAAATCCATCCAAACTGAGGGAAATCCCTGATAGTCACCAGGGTCACTAGAACTAGTGTCCGCTCTATTGTTTTGGTGGCCTCTCAAAATTGGGGTTTTTGTTCAGTTTCTGTGATAATCACCTGCAAAAATAGAGAGGATAAATCTCCCTCTCACAGACAGCAATCAAAGCCTGACAGTTGCTCTAATCCCTCTCCACTCTCTAAAACAAAAAAACAAAAAAATGTTTGCCTTTAATTATACTTTAAGTATAGAATATGCTTTTTATTGGGATAACGTTTGCACCCGTTGTGTTCCCAATCTGCCCATAAAGTGGACATACATTTTCAGTACACTGTATGTATTTACTTCATCAAAATCTGGGAATCCATGCCTACTTAATGTTGTGATGATACAATAAACAGATTTAAGTTCCTTGAAAAAATTAATAGTACTGTGTATTTTAGGTACAAAATCTGAAATTCCTGCTTCCTGGCAAAATAGAACAGCTACAGCTGTTGAGGAAACTGCTGCAATTAAACTGCAAGCTTGGTGGAGAGAACGGTTTGTTATGAAGTGTTGTAATGCCAGAAATTCAGGTATGTTGACATAGAAAGAGGGCCTACAATATTTTTAGTAATACTTCTGTGGTCCAAACCAGCTTCCAGTTCAGTGCTTCAAAATATAAATTTGTCAATCAGATTAACCACTTATTTAACAAACAGGTTAATTTTATTTTCAATCACAGGATGTCCCATTTGCAAATTACGATTAGAGAGTGGTAAATGATATGTGTATTAGGCAACCAGAAATGTGTACTGTCTACTGAGCATAGTATTAGTTATTAATGTGTAGACTTAATAATAGAGTAATCCAGTTATATATTATGCATCAGACGTATTTGACCCCTGTGAAAATGTGTAAGATGGGGAGACTGAGTTCCTCCAATTGTAAACAATGTTATACCTCCGATGCAGATTTTATACATTTAATATGGGCATGCCCTAGGGTTGGTCAATATTGGCAACAGGTGACAGATAAACTAACAAGGATTATGCATAAGAGGGTACCATGTACCCTTGAAATTTGTATACTTGGAATATTAGAAACAAAAGACTGGTCAGTAGGAAATAGAATGATGTTGCAGGAAACTTTGTTTATGGCACAAAAACAGATATCACTGAGGTGGATGCAGCCAGTAGTTCCCACAATAAACCAATGGATTCAGGCAGTGAATAATATTATACCGTATGAGAAGATAATGTACGAACATAGAGGGACACCCAATAAATTTAATAAAATATGGGACATATGGTATACTTCCCCGGAGACCTTGGGATAGAAGACAGAGAACTTAGATTAAAAGTACTTATTGTAAAGCTGGGAAGAGCCCTAAAGAGTGAAAGAGAGGGGAAGGAAAATAGAGATGGGAGGGAAAGGAAGAAAGGGAAATTGAAATAAGAGATAGGTAGAAGGAATAAAGAAAAAAGGGTAGGAAAAGGAAGGAAGGACTAAGGAAAGAAATGATGTAAAAGGGTCAATGGAACAACAGCTATTATGAGATGTATTAGGAATCAAAGTATAAGGAATGTAAGAAAATGTGGCAAATGTAAAATGTATGTAAATGTACAAACTTTGTGGAACTTATGCAATAAAAAGTTATTAAAAAAAAAAATGTGTAGACTCATAAAAGAGGATAATTAGAAGTATTTTAAGCAAAAGGTAATTTTTTCTTATTGACCAATTTGCTCATGGGCACACAGGAAACACACCTTATGGGCAATACAATCCTAGCCCTTCGTTGGCCCTGGGTACAACAAGCAGTCCATGCTACATATTCAAGTTACTCAAAGGGAGTAGCCATTCTCTTAAACAAATCCTTAAACAAATAGCATATAATGTTCTTCATCTAATTACTGACCCAGAGGGGAGATATATTATCCTTATTCTAGATATTAAAGTAGTGGTGTATGCTTTTGTCAATGTGTATGTTCTTCCTCCCTTTAACCAGATGGTCCTGTATACTGTATATGAAAAACTTGCCCCCCCCCCCTGCAATTGTTGAGAGTTTACATAGCTGGAGATTTTAACTCCATTCTGGATCAGCAGCTTAACACCTCCAACCCCCTTAGGGCCTATTTGATGGATCTACTCCATTGGGCCCAGGCCTTTGGATTTACAGAACTTTGTGGTGGAAACACCCATTGGCCAGACCTTACTCATTTGTGCCTGCCACTCATAAATCTGGCTCTTGGATAGACCTGGTCTTTGGTAACATCCAAGCTTTATCAGCTGTGAAGGAGGCTTCCTATTTGTCTACGGGTCTTTCCGATCATGGCTCCTTGAGCTCTGTATTGAATTTGGAGGTAGAAGACACTGGAGTTTCTGGCAGCTTGTACCTAAATAGATACAGGACCAAAAGGTTGGAGAACTTATTTCTCATAAACTGGCACAATGCTGGGAGCTTAATGAGGGTTCTGCGTCCATATCTGTGGCATAGGATGCTTTTAAGGCCAACATGCAAGGGGAGTATATCTCCACCATAAAAACAGTTCTGAACTTTTCTTCCAGGTTCAGCACTTGGAGGATTGTGAGATGACTCTAGACAATGTATTTTTGTATAGATATTAAAAAATAGAGATAGGCGAACTATTTGGCCCCAAACAGCGCCCGTTCAGGTGTTCATTGTGCATTCTAGGGTCCTGCTTGGCTGAAACCCAGAGCACAATGAATAGCTGGTTGTTAAGGAGTGGGCCGCTGCATCCTTAACAATGGATGAGTCATTAGCCCTCAGTGGGCTTCGCCGCTGACAGCTAAATGAGAAAAAAAACATTATAACAAACAAAATAAGGCTTACCTGTAGATCCCGGGAAAATCTCCTAAACTTGCACCGTTTAGGAGATAAAAACAATGGTCAAAGATTGCTTAACCCTTCCCTGCGCAGATGGATGTGATTAGATAAATAGGTTTTTAAACAGATAATTCATTAATAAATCCAATGAATTAAATAAACATTGTTAATCCTTCCTTCCTATCAACTCTGACCAGCTTCCCTGTCCCTACTGAAGAAAAGCATTGCTACAACATGTTTCACGGTGGAGATGGTGTGTTCAGGGTGATGTTCAGTGTTTTCGCCCCACATAGAGTTTTGCTTTTATGCCACAAAGTTCAGCTTTAGTCTTATCTGACCAGAGTACCTTCTTCCATTTGTGGAGTGCATGACTAATAGTTGTCCTGTGGACAGATTCTCCCAAATGAGCTGTGAATATCTGCAGTTCCTCCAGAGTTACCATGGGCCTCTTGACTGCTTTTCTGATTAATACTCTCCTTGCCAGACCTGTCGCTTTAGGTGGACTGCCATGTCTTGGCAGGTTTGAAGTTGTTCCATACTCTTTCTATTTTTGGATGATTGATTGAATAGTGCTCCGTGAGATGTTCAAAGCTTGAGATATTTTTTTTTATAACTTAACCCTGCTTTAAACTTCTCCACAACTTTATTTATGACCTGTCTGGTGTATTCCTTGGCCTTCACGATGCTGTTTGTTCACTACAGTTCTCTAACAAACCTCTGAGGGCTTCACCGAACAGCTAGATTTATACTGAGAATAAATTACACACAGGTGGACTATATTTACTAAGTAGATGACTTCTGAAGGCAATTGGTTCCACTAGATTTTAGTTAGGGGTATCAGAGTCACATAAAATCCCAATAAAATACATTTGCATTTTTGGTTGTAGCATGACAAAATGTGGAAAATTTAAAGGGATATGAATAGAGTTGAGCGAACCCGAACTGTAAAGTTCGGGTTCGTACCAAACTTTGGGGTGTCCGTGACCCGGACCCGAACCCGGACATTTGAAAAAAAGTTTGGGTTCGAGTTCTGGGTTCGGGTATTTGATCACGCATGTTAAATAGCTGCAGGGCAGCCAATCAACAAGCGTTTCACTGGTTGCCCTTAGAAGCCATCACAGCCATGCCTACTAATGGCATGGCTGTGATTGGCCAGTGCATCATGTGACCCAGCCTCTTTATAAGCTGTAGACATTTAGTGCTGCATGTCACATGCTCTCTGGGTAGTGTAGGGAGAGGATGCTGCCGGTGCTGTGAGGGACAGATTGCAGATAGATAGATAGGTAGAGATTACTACTACTACTGCTTTTAGGGACAGATTGCAGATTTCATCCTGCATTACAGAACAATCTTACTGGAATAGGTGGAGTCTACTGCTTAGAGGGACAGATTATTGTTCTAAAATCATCTTCTAGTTCTATAGGGTCAGGTTCCTGCTGTTGCTGTAAGGGACAGATTATTGTTCTAAAACCATTTTGCAGCCCTCTAGCACTTTCCAGGACTTTTTTACAGTAATTTTTGTGCTGAAAAGTTTGGGTCCCCATTGAATTCAATGGGGTTCGGGGTAAAGTTCGGGTCAACATCCAGGGGTTCGATCAACTCTAGATATGAATACTTTTTCAAGACACTGTATGGGGCTTTTTGTGGTGCATAAAGTGTGCCTTTCCTGATTTTGTGCTATATTGAGCATGAAACCAATGGTCTTTGTGACTACTCCTGGTTGTTGGTACAAGCATACATTCTGTATCTAGGTTAGGTTAATAAGCTAGAATTTAGAGTGCTTTGTAGTATATCAACTGTGCAATTGATTTTTTGTATCGGAATTGAGCCTGGGAATGCCCATAGTTTTGTATGCAATCTTTAAAATTAATTAAAAAAGATAGTATTGAAAAAAGGTTTAAGTTTGAAAGTGAGAAATGGCACTAAGTTCTCGTAGCAGTATAACCATGATAAAGCCATGTCTTCTATCTTTTAGATATTTCTGTAAAAGCAAATAGCTCCTGCTTTATTCTCCTTTTAGAAAACTCATAGTGCTCTGGGAATCCTTATTTGAACCCAATGACATGGGTTTTCTCTATATTTAAAATGTATTGTAAAACAAAGATCTTACATACATAGTTAAAACATCATTTTACAAAAACGTATAATTTTACAAAGAAAATTGACATAAAACCTTTAGCTGGCTTCACATATACAGTTGTACTCATAAGTTTACATACCCTGGCAGAATTTATGATTTTTTGGGCATTTTTCAGAGAATATGAATGAGAACACAAAAACATTTCTTTCATTCATGGTTAGTGTTTGGCTGAAGCCATTCATTATCTAACAACTGTGTTTACGCTTTTTAAATCATAATGACAACAGAAACTACCCAAATGACCCTTATCAAAAATGTACATACCCCAGTTCTTAATACTGTGTATTGCCCCCCTTTAACCAGTACAGATCCGTGCTATAGCCGAAAGACGGCTACAGAACGGATCTGAATTGCCGAGGGGATGTTCATGGATGTCCACCCCTTTTGTGCACTCCCCACACACACTCACAGGCGGTGGCAGCGCCCCCCCTGCACCCAACGCACACTGGGTGGGCGTGCCCGCAGGTCGGGCTGACTCGATGTCCACTGGAGATCCGCGATCGGCTAATAGAGCGGCAGAACGGGGAACCACCAATGTGAACATGGCGGTTCTCCATTCTGTGAGGGGGGACATGACAGATCTACTGATCCCTGTCATCGGGATTAGTGAGATCTGTTATGTCCCTGCCAGCTCAGCCCCCATACAGTTAGAACACAGTGAGGGAACAAAGTTAACACCTTCGTTGCCCCCTTAGTGTTAACCCCTTTCCTGCCAGTGACATTTATACAGTAATCAGTGGCTATTTAACCACTTCGCATCCGCAGGACGTGAATAGACGTCCTGGGATTTCAGTGGTGATATCTCAATGATGCTGGCACCTGCAGGCATCATTGAGGTATCATTTTGTTCCTCAGGTGATTCCCATCACCGTAAGAATGATCATAGCGACAGTTCAGCCGCAGTGTCGTTCTTACAGGCGGCCTCCCGCCGCCCTCCGGTGCTTCTCCTAACTCACCTGAGCGATCGGTGGCTGGGAGAAGGAATCGCCTGCCGCCGGATCTTAGTACCAGAGATTTCCGAGGGACAGATGGCCCTTGGTCATCTCTATGGCTCTTGGAGGCCCGGGCGCACTTCCGGGTCTCCGAAGTAAACAACGACCGTTAAAGGGGTAGCTGTCACACACTTTTCCTATTACAAGGGATGTTTACATTCCTTGTAATAGGAATAAAAGTGATAAAAAAAAAAAATTAAAGTGAAAGTGTCAAAATAAAAAAAAAAAGTAAAATAAGAAATAAAAAAAATTTAAAGCGTCCCGTCCCCGCAAGCTCGCGCACAGAAGCGATCGCATACGTAAGTCGCGCCCGCATATGTAAACGGCGTCCAAACCACATATGTGGGGTATCGCCACGTGCATTAGAGTGTGAGCAATAATTCTAGCCCAAGACCTCCTCTGTAACTCAAAACACCTAACCTGTAAACATTTTTAAAGCATCGCCTATGGAGATTTTTAAGTACCAAAGTTCGGCGCCATTCCACGAGTTTGCGCAATTTTAAAATGTGACATGTTGGATATCTATTTAATCGGCATAACATCATCTTTCACATTATAAAAAAAAAATTGGACTAACTTTACTGTTTTGTTTTTTTTTAATTCATGAAACTGTTTCTTTTTAAAAAAAACGCGTTAGAAAAATCTCTGCGCAAATACTGCATGACATAAAAAGGTGCAATAACCTCCATTTTATTCCCTAGAATCTTTGCTAAAAAAAACATATATAATGTTTGGGGGTTCTGAGTAATTTTCTGGCAAAAAAATGATGATTTGTACATGTAGGAGAGGAGTGCCACAAATGGCCCGGGTGCGAAGTGGTTACATTTCTGATCGCTGTATAAATGTCAATGGTCCCAAAAAAGTGTCAAAAATGTTCGACATGTCCGCTGCAATGTTGCAGTCACGATAAAAATTGCAGATCACAGCCGGCGGCGGCGCGCTCTCGCGCCCAACGCACGCTGGGTGGGCGTGCACGCAGGTTGGGCGGACTCAATGTCCACTGGAGATCCGCGATCGCCTAATAGAGCGGCAGAACGGGGAACCGCCAATGTAAAAATCGTCCGTGATGATGCTCTATCTTTAGAGCGAAACGTTTTGATGTCACTTCCGGTCCGTCACAGTTGTTGCCGTCATTTCCGCCGGTTGGTTCCGAGGTGGAACGCACGCCATTTCCAGCAAGATCGTTCATTCCATACGATCAGCACACTTCAGCGCGGTCTTTCGTACTACGCGGTCGCTTGTTCTTCATGCTGGCTTTCTGCTTTTATTCTGTAAGTAGCATTTTTTATGCGCAATAAACTTTTTACTACAGTCTGCACTATGGAATTTCCTTTTATTTTCTGAGCTCCCTGGTTCCAAGTGTTGGTTACACAGGGTCTTCCCTGTAGTCCATGTGTGATCAAGAACTTCAATTTCCATCTCACCAGACTCTAGCCTTTATGATCTGCTGACTGAAAAGCAGTAGGTCCATTTGATCTGGTGAGTGAGGGCATGAGAGGGTCACGTTGGGCACTTGTCACCAAGAGCACAGTTATATATGGAGCACTGAAGAGCACTTTTTGCACATTGTCACTTTTATGCAGTTTGGATACAGTTTTCATTTTTGGACATTTTGGACTCTATGTTATTTGATTTGTTATCACGCTTTTGTTATACATCATCTGGGTTGGCGCTGATTATTGTTAACCACTGTGATCGGGCTCAGCGAGATCTGTTATGCCCCTGCCGGCCCAGCACCCATACAGTTAGAACACACACAGGGAACACAGTTAACCCCTTGATTGCCCCTGCAGGTTAACCCCTTCCCTGCCAGTGACATTTATACAGTAATCAGTGGCTATTTAAATATCTGATCGCTGTATAAATGTCAGTGGTCCCAAAAAAGTGTCAAAAATGTCTGACATGTTCGCTGCAATGTCGCGGTCCCGATAAAAATTGCCGCCATTACTAGTAAAAAAATTATAAAAACGCCATAAATCAATTCCCATAGTTTGTAGACGCGATAACTTTTGCGTAAACCAATCAATATACACAGATTGCAATTTGTTTTTTACCAAAAATATGTAGAAGAATATATATAACCAAAAACTGATGAATAATTTTTCTTTTTTGGATATTTATTATAGCAAAAAAGTAAAAAATATTGTTGTTTTTCAAAATTGTCCCTTTTTGTTTATAACGCAAAAAATAAAAACTGCAGAGGTGATCAAATACCACCAAAAGAAAGCTCTATTTGTGGGTAAAAAATAATGAAAACCTTGTTTGGGTACAATGTTGCACGACCGCGCAATTGTAATTCAAAATGCAACAGCGCTGAAAGCCGAAAATTGGTCTGGGCAGGAGGGGTGTTTAAGTACCCAGTAACCAAGTGGTTAACATCAATGACAGCTTGAAGTCTTTTGTGGTATTTGTGGATGAGGCTCTTTTTATCTTCTCAGATGGTAAAGCTGCCCATTCCTCTTGGCAAAAGGCCTCCAGTTCCTGGAAATTCTTGGACTGTCTTGAACTGCACGTTTAAGATCTCCCCATAGTGGCTCAATGATATTGAGGTCAGGAGACTGAGATGGCCACTCCAGAACCTTAATTTTATTCTGCTGTAGCCAATGACAGGTCGACTTGGCTTTGTGTTTTGGATCATTGTCATGTTGGAATGTCCAAGTACGTCCCATGCGCAGCTTCCTGTTTGATGAATGCAAATGTTCCTCCAGTATTTTTTTGATAACATACTGCATTCATCTTGCCATCAGTTTTGGCCAAAGTTCATGTGCCTTTGTAGCTCACACATCCCCAAAACATCAGCGATCCGCCTCCGGGTTTCACAGACTTTTTTGACTCCTCTCCAAATGTAGCATTTATGGTTGTGGCCAAAAAGCAAAATTTTGGTCTCATTACTCCAAATGACTTTGTGCCAGAAGGTTTGAGGCTTGTCTCTGTGCCGTTTGGTGTATTGTAAGCGGGATACTTTGTGCCATTTGCATAGTAATGGCTTTCTTCTGGCGACTCGACCATGCAGACCATCTTTTTTCAAGTGCCTTCTTATTGTGTATCTTGAAACAGCCACGCAACATGTTTTCAAAGAGTCCTAAAGTTATTTGTGGGGTTTTCTTTGCATCCCAAACAATTTTCCTGGCAGCTGTGGCTGAAATTTTAGTTGGTCTACCTGACCATGGTTTGGTTTCAACAGAGCTCCTCATTTTCCACTTCTGGATTAGATTTTGAACACTGCTGATTGGCATTGTCAATACCTAGAATATCTTTTTATATCCCTTTCCTGTTTCATACAGTTCAACTACCTTTTCCTGCAGATCCTTTGACAATTATTTTGCTTTCCCCATGACTGAATCCAGAAACGTCAGTGCAGCACTGGATGAAAGATGCAAGGGTCTGTCAGGAGTCCAGAAACTCATTGACCTTTTATACACACACACTAATTACAAGAAAACAGATCACAGGTGAGGATGGTTACCTTTAATAGCCATTCAAACCCCTTTTTGTCAACTTGTGTGCATGTTATCAGGCCAAAATCACCAGGGTATGTAACCTTTTGATCAGGATCATTTGGGTAGTTTCTGTTGTCATTATGATTTAAAAAGAGTAAACACAGTTGATTGATAATAAATGGCTTCAGCCAAACACTAACCATGAGTGAAATAAATGTTTTTGTGTTATCATTCATATTCTCTGAAAAATTGCCTAGAAATCATAAATTCTGCCAACGTATGAGCACAACTGTATATATTGTGTCAATGCACAGTAAAATACTTTGTTATAATCCTTAACAATGCAGTGCATGGTACTGCATGCCACTGTGCTGTGCGCCATTCATTCTAAATAGAACCCTAACACATAAGTTCCATAAGAACCATAATTTCAGCTCATGCGTTGCCTTAAAATATTGCTGCAGGTCCAGCTTTTCCTGTGTTGTGGTTTGTTGGCAGCGTTAACACAAAGCTGAAGTGTGAATGAGCCCTTACAGGTTCCTAAAGAGCATAATGTACCATTGTCATGTGACATGTGTGTTACAGACAGTGAAGAACAGCATATGTGCAGAAGTACTCATTCTATAACCATCCTCAATAGAGCTGAATTCAAGAGGGAGATTAAACATACCTTTACCTTTACAGAGAAACCTAGATTGAGTCCTCATGCATGAATTTGTACGTTCACTCAAGTTTTAAGGGCAGTTTGGGCTTGTCAGAACATGATAACATTACAGATTCATAACAATGCATCCATTTTTTTTGAAAGTGTCACTTTATTATAAAATCCCAATATTTTATCCTGCATTCTGTTGTTTCCTTGGATTATTCATGTCAGTTTATCAGAAGTGGCATCTCTCTGCCACACACAGCTTTCTATAAATTGTCAGATTTATCTGTTCTCCTCTTAATACGATGTGGCACAGCAAGAGCCTAGCAATTAAGTATAAGATCTGAAAAGTAGTCTCATAGTGCTTGGAAGCATTGACAGATGAGACATAAGAGGTGTTTACTTGTAAGACAGGTAGACTAAATTCAGTTTCCAAGCAACAGGACTTTAAATGCATTACTAAGGTTTAAATGCAAAAAGAAAAGTGTTTTTTATTTTTTCTGAAGCCGTCTTAGAACTCAGCAGGTATAGCAAACCACATTCGGATTTATTTGCACAGATGAGCAAAATAATCAAAATCAGATTGTGACTTGTAACTCAAATTCATTCAAAGTATACATAAATCAATCATATCCAGTCCTAAGGCAAAAAAGAAATCTGAAGCTTACAGGTCTGAAAACCTGAATTAAGTGTAGTAAGGTGCACTAAAGGTACCGTTTTCACCTTGGGCGCTATCTAAATGTCTGTCATCCAAGCTCGTTTACCCTTGGTCTGTGAACTAGAGTGATTTAGAGTTATTCTAGATCTCTGCAATTTATTTTGCTAAAAAAATGTTACTTAACATACAATATTAAAAATCCAATGGAAAAAGCAAAACTTCTACAAAATGGCTGGACCACTCAAATAATACAAAATAATAAACATATATTGCATTTTACTATTCATAATTATTTTTTTAGTATCTCTCGCTTATTATTGGAGTTGAGCGAACACCTGGACGTTCGGGTTTGGTACCAAACATTATCCGAACTTTACCCCGGTCCCCGAACCCCATTGAAGTCAATGGGGACCCTAACTTTTCGGCACAAAAATGACTGTAAAAAAGTCCTGGAAAGTGCAAGAGGGCTGCAAAAGGAAGAAACATGGGAGATGTTATTAGATCTGCAATCTGTCCCTCAAAGCAGTAGTAATCTCTACCTAGTCCAGTATCAGATCGTTATGTAATCAGATCGTTCTGTAATGCAGGATGAGAGATTGTTCTGTAATCAGATTGTTCTGTAATGCAGGATGAGAGATCATTCTGTAATCAGATCTTTCTGTAATGCAGGATGAGATGTTATATATCTACAATCTGTCCCTCAAAGCAGTAGTAGTCATCTCTACCTAGTTATTATCACTGCAATCTGACCCTCACAATCTGTCCCTCACAGAGCAGGCAGCATCCTCTCCCTACACTAACCTGAGAGCATGTGACAGGCTGCACTGTGACTCCAGCCTCATATAGAGGCTGGGTCACATGATGCACTGGCCAATCACAGCCATGCCATTAGTAGGCATGGCTATGATGGCTTCTAGGGAAAACCAGTGAAACGCTTGTTGATTGGCTGCCCTGCAGCTATTCAACATGCATGATAAAATACCAGAACCCGGAAACGTTCGGGTTCAGATTCGGGACACGGACATCCGAAAGTTTGGTACGAACCCGAACTTTACAGTTCGGGTTCGCTCAACTCTACTTATTATATATTATATATATGTTTTGGTTTATTAGCTGGTTGGTCAGACCGAAGCCTACTCTACACTAATGATCAATTGTTCACTTTTGGGGGTTTCCAACATTCAGGTACCTCGAGGATATTCATGTTTATAGGGTGGATACTGCCATACACACATGATATGAATTTTATATGTTTTAATTTTTTTGGGGGTTATGGTGTTTTATATTTATTTAAGGTTGTTTTCAAAATGATACAAAAAAATATACTGTAGATCAATATGATCAGAACATGGAAAGGTTACGGTACAACACTACAGTCATGGAACAAGCAACAGAATCAGATATAATCTAGGAAGGATTTTAATATTTCTATATGATTTGTGTGGTGCAGCCATTTTATAGGGGTTTTGCTTTTTTCTTGTTTCCTTGTTTGTTTTATGTTCCTAATGCCTGGTGGCTAGCACACCAAGGGGGTGAGGGCCTAAAATGTTAAAGCATTTAAAAAAAAATCTACTTAAGGTCAAAAATTGGCTAAAATAACTAGGGCATACTTAAATTTGTATGGATTGCTTTATCCTTCTTTGCTTATCATAAAATTACAAATCCATTGTATAACCACATGTGGAGAGGGTGGTTTTACTTTTGATATCCCTCCAATTTTAACTCTCTACACCCTTGTGAGACACAGCCAACTCCGAAGTCTTCTCATGGGTGCCTTGCCATTCCTTTTTTTCTCCCCTTCCCTCCCCCTTCTTTTGTGTTTTTTTTCTCTTCATTTTGTGTCTTCTCTTCTATTTCTTCTTTTTTCTTTTGTTCTTCAATTATCAATACTTGTTGGGTATCAGGCCATCTTGGTTTGAAAAATGAAAGACAATTGTCTTTACGTACCTGCTATTTTCATTGTTTGGTTTGAACAGAATAACATATGTTTGCTATTCTATGAACCCATGACTGGTCTCAGGACTAGTGGGTTTCGTATGCTGATAATTAAGCTTGATTTAATGACGGCATTGTTATCCACTATTTCTGTTTAATTTGTGTGACTCATTTTTCATGTTTCTGTACTATGTATAATTTACTATTATCTTTGACGTTTGTCATCTTTGTAAACTTTCAGTAAATGAGTTTACACATTCAGTTACTAATCTTTTACAACCCTAACCTAAAATTATACAGGAGTACACTCTAAAATAGCTAATGATACCTAAGTCAGATGGGCATTTGCAGCAAAATTAGCACTCCATCTGTCTGATTAATTTACTAGAGAAATGCAGCTGATAGCACCCGATTTGGTATACTGGTATAATGAACATTTTCATTTTTGTTCAAAATTTAGGAACCAAAGAAAATACAATGGTTAAGACAACCCTGGACAAAATTTCTATTGTCGTTGAATCAAATGCTGAACACTATGGTATTGGCCTTCTGAGGTATGTTTGAACTGCACAGATTTGCTGGATATAGTATATGTGCGGTTGTTGACATGGGCATTGTAGATATTGCAGTCAAAGGATAGTTAATTGCTATGCAGAGTAGATAACGGAAGGAATCAATAATACATATTTGTCAAATACTGTATACTGTATAATTTAAGTACTTTAAGATCAGGCACATATACAAATGTATATTCATTTTGTACAGTGACTTAGATTTACTAAATGAGTAGATTAGATTTACTAAACGAGTAGAGTATGTACAATTTCAAAATTAACCTTTGTGAAACAAAATAGAATTTTACTTTGCAAAGAATACCCACAATTGCAAATAAAAAAAAAAAAACAGGATTTTAACTTGATGATAGAAGTCAGTATAGCTGTCCTGCATTCATTAAGCTAACTAAAAATGTACTCTGCAAAGACAAAATTCACTTTCAAATTCATCTTTTGCAAGCAAAAATGCTGTTGTTTTTCAATTTTCCCTGCACATCATTGGGTATTCTTTGCCAAGTAAATTCTCACATTATTTCACCTAATTCACTATATTAAGTGGAAATTCAGTTTTTGAAGTGAACATGCTCTACTCTATTTTTTAAAGCAAGCCCAATTGGGTGCCAAAAGTTTGCAACAAAGAGCCAAAAACAAGCAAACCAAACGAGAAACTAATGCCATATCCTTTATTTTTCTAAGATTTTTTTATTTTTTTTAGAAAAGAGCCTATTAGGGTTCTTAATGAGCACCTCAAAATATGTGCAAAAACCCTACGACTGCACACATTGGAGCTTACAAAATGCTAATTGTAGTGACCGGTTCAAATGAATTTATCACACAGAGATAAAAAGGCAACTGCAGGTTACTTTTTTTTTGTCTGTCCCAGCTCCTGCAGCCACTGACACTTACAAGAGAACTTCTAAGAGTTTATTGATACAAAAAAAATCCTGCTTGTTAAAACAGAAATGTAATGACCATATTTAGCCAAATAATTATCAAGACATGGAATATGTCCTTCAACAAAGCTTTCAGCTGTGTGCAAGCAGTCATGATTGTGTTTACCAGCCCCAAAGTGCTTTTCGGGAATGCTGCTCCATACCTCCAAACTAGTAGTAATGAAGATTTATTAATGATCCATCAGAGTGTAAAGTACTGAGAAGGCCATATTCTGCACCCTCTGTTTGAGATGCTCTGCACCCCTTTGGTCTAACTGCTCGAAGTCTGTAGCCTGCCTGCAAAGTCCAGGTCTAAAAAGCCGTGGCATTGTTTTCTTAAAGACCACTGGAGGGAAGGATATGAAGAAGCAGCCCCCTGAGGTACCCACAGCAGTCCCCGAAATCTTCCTGTCATGGCTGAATTTCATGGCGTTCTTCAACACTAGTGTCAGAGCTTGCAGCAATGCCACACCTTCACACATCCCTATTGGTCCATTACTATGATGGACTTCCTTATTGTTCAACAGGAATGTGCAAGTAAGCGCAGGTAGACAAGCTTCATGAATGAGTGCCAAAGTTTTGACTATCAGAAATATTAAAGATTCACGTGTAAAAGGAAGGTTGTAGAGGCTGATGTGGGTATGAAATGTGGACAGTTAACGTTACCTGCACATACCTGCAACAGTTGCCTCCCTCCCCCTTCAGTGACAGAATAAAGGAAAGCCCAATCAGAAAGTATTCCATATCTAATTATAGCAAATATTATTTTATAGGTACTTGCTCAGACACAGCCCTGCTTCACATGATTATCCCTGCTATGAAGATGAGCAATACAGGATAACATTCACTGATTATACAGTTCCCTACACAGATCAGCCTGCAAACTCATGGTTTGTGGTGTTCAGGTAAAATAGAGCACTATGGTGTCACATTTATTTAGATAGTTATACAATATTTTTTTTTTTGTAAGAAGGAACTCTTCTTTTTTTCTAGGGAAGTATTTCATGTCTCAGAAGATATGCTTGTTGTTCCCAAGATGTATACTAGCATCCCGGTCTGTGCACTCCATGTTGTAAACAACGATACACTGGAGGAAATCCCCTGGCTGTTTAATAAAGTAGTGCCTCACCATTATAACAAAAACAAGGTGAGTGATCAGTAGAAATTTGTATGACATTATTAATATTGTTCATTTCTATTGTGCCAGAGGAGAACAGCTCTTTTGTTAGAATGCAGTGAATTATTTACTTTGTTGCTGCCTCAATGGAACAGTTTACACTGAAACCAATTAGAAATGTTCTGTTTATAAGGTTAATGTGTTTGTTCAGTAATATGGTACAACCGGCATTGTTAATTAGCTGGTAGCAGCCCACCAGCAGCATGCAGAAGGGAGAATTTTGAAAATGCAACTAATTAATATACAGTATCTCACATTTTTGTAAATATTTTATTCTATCTTTTCATGTGACAACACTGAAGAAATTACACGTTGCTACAATGTAAAGTGGTGAGTGTACAGCTTGTATAACAGTGTAAATGTGCTGCCCCCTCAAAATAACTCAACACACAGCTATTAATGTATAAACCATTGGCAATTTAAGTGAGTACACCCCTAAGTGAAAATGTCCAAATTGGGCCCAAAGTGTCAATATTTTGTGTGGCCACCATTATTTTCCTGCATGGAGTTCACCAGAGCTTCACAGGTTGCCAATGGAGTCCTCTTCCACTTCTCCATGATGACATCACAGAGCTGGTGGATGTTAGAGACCTTGCACTCCTCAAACTCCCGTTCCTTCCATCATCTTTACCCTCAGCCTCTTTACCAAGGCAGTGGTTGTCATGGAGATCGTTATCATGTTGAAATACTACCCTGCAGCCCAGTTTCTGAAGGGAGGGGCTCATGCTCTGCTTCAGTATATCACAGTACATGTTGGCATTCATGGTTCCCTTAATTAACTATATCTCCCCAGTGCTGGCAGCATTCATGCAGCCCCAGACCATGACACTCCCACCACCATGCTTGACTGTAGGCAAGACACACTTGTCTTTGTACTCCTCACCTGGTTGCTGCCACATACGCTTGACACATCTGAGCCAAATACGTTTATCTTGGTCTCATCAGACCACAGGACATGGTTCCAGTAATCCATGTCCTCAATCTGTTTGTCTTCAGCAAACTGTTTGTGGACTTTCTTGTGCATCATCTTTTGAAGAGGCTTCCTTCTGGGAAGACAGCCATGCAGACCAATTTGATGCAGTGTGCGGCGTATGGTCTGAGCACTGACAGGCTGATGCCCCCACCCCCTCAACCTCTGCAGCAATGCTGGCAGCACTCATACGTCTATTTCCCAAAGACAAACTTTGGATTTGACGCTAAGCACGTGCACTCCACTTGTTTGGTCGACCATGGCGAGGCTTATTCTTAGTGGAACCTGTGCTAGTAAACCACTGTATGGTCTTGGCCACCGTGCTGCAGCTCAGTTTCAGGGTCTTGGCAAGCTTCTTGTAGCCTAGGTCATCTTTATATAGAGCAACATTTCTTTTTTTCAGATCCTCATGAGGTGTCATGTTGAACTTCAAGTGACCAGTATGAAAGAGTGAGAGCGATAACACCAAATTTAACACACCTGCTCCCCATTCACACCTGAGACCTTGTAACATTAACGAGTCACATGACACGGGGAGGGAAATGGCTAATTGGGCCCAATTTGGACATTTTCACTTAGGGGTGTACTCACTTTTATTGCCAGCGGTTTAGACATTAATGGCTGTGTGTTGAGTTATTTTGAGGGGATAGCAAATTTACACTGTTATACAAGCTGTACACTCACTACTTTACATTGTACCAAAGTGTCATTTCTTCAGTGTTGTCACATGAAAAGATATAATAAAATATTTACAAAAATGTGAGGGGTGTACTCATTTTTGTGAAATACTGTACACTATAACATAACAAATCTATACGAAACAAAACAAATGTTTCCATTTTGCGCATGTCTAGTTTATGTACACTATATTACCAAAAGTATTGGGGAGCTTGCCTTTACACGCACATGCACTTTAATAGCATCCCAGTTTTAGTCCGTAGGGTTCAGTATTGAGTTGGCCCACCCTTCGCAACTATAACAGCTTCAATTCTTCTGGTAATGCTGTCAAAAAGGTTTAGGAGTGTGTCTATGAAAATCTTTGACCATTCTTTCAGAAGCGCATTTGTAAGGTTAGACACTGATGCTGGACAAGAAGGCCTGGCTAGCAGTCTCCACTCTAATTCATCCCAAAGGTGTTCTATCCGGTCGAGGTAAGGAGTCTGTGCAGGCCGGTCAAGTTCCTCCACCCAAACTCGCTCACCCATGTCTTTATGGACCTTGCTTTGTGCACTGGTGCACAGTTATGTTGGAACAGGAAAGGGCTATCCTCAAACTGTCCCCCCACAAGGTTGGGAACATTAAATTGTCCAAAATGTCTTGTTATGCTGATGACAACCCCACACCATAATCCCCCCTACACCAAATGATTTGGACCAGTGCACAAAGCAAGGTCCATAAAGACATGGATGAGCAAGTTTGGGGTGGAGGAACTTGACTGGCCTGCACAGAGTCCTGACCTCAACCCAATAGAACACCTTTGGGATAAATTAGAGCAGAGACTGTGAGCCAGGCCTTCTCGTCCATATCCCTGCCTAACCTCACAAATGCGCTTCTGTCAAACATCCCATAAACACACTTGTGGACAGCCTTCCCAGAAAAGTTGAAACTGTTATAGCTGCAAAGGGTGGGCCAACTCCATATTGAACCGTACGGACTAAGACTGGGATGCCTTTAAAGTTCATGTGCGTGTAAAGGCAGGTGTCCCAATACTTTTGGTAATATAGTGTATGCGAACCCGGCCTGAGAGAACTTTTTTGGAGAACAGTGAACTCAGTGTCATGTTCAAGAAACCAGTTTGAGATGATTTGAGCTTTGTGACATGGTGGATTATCCTGCTGGAAGAAGCCATCAAAACATAGGTAGACAGTAGTCATAAAGGGATGGACATGGTCAGCAACAATATTCAGGTAGGCCGTGGCATTTAAATGATGCTCAATTGATACTAAGGGGCCCAAAGTGTGCCAAGAAAATATCCCCCACAGCATTACACCACCACCACCAGCCTGAACCGTTGATACAAGGCAGGATGGATCCATGCTTTCATGTTGTTTATGACAAATTCTGACCCTTCCATCTGAATGTCGCTGGTGAAATTGAGACTCATCAGACCAGGCAACGTTATCCAATCTATTATTGCTCAATTTTGGTGAACCTGAGCGAATTGTAGCCTCAGTTTAATGTTTTTAGCTGACAGGAGTGGCACTTGGTGTGGTCTTCTGCTGCTGTAGCCCATCTGCTTCAAGGTTTGATGTGTTGTGCATTCAGAGATGGTATTCAACATACCTTGGTTGTAATGAGTGGTTATTTGAGTTACTGTTGCCTTTCTATCATCTCAAACCAGTCTGGCCATTCTCCTCTGACCTCTGACATTTTTCATCCACACAACTGCCGCTTACTGGATATTTTCTCTTCATCGGACCAATCTCTGTAAACCCTAGAGATGGTTGTGTGTGAAAATCCCAGTAGATCAGCAGTTTTTGAAATACTCAGACCAGCCCATCTGGCACAAACAACCACGCCACCTTCAAAGTCTCTTAAAGTGTTTGTTACCCTAAAAAATAATTGAATCCTGTTCCCTTAAAACATTTTATACAGCACAGTGCTTGTGCTGTGTCATTTTGTCCCCTGTATCACCTGAAATACCTGGTTCATCCTGCCTGGCTATACCCTCCTCCCTGTAAACTGACCACAGTGTATTATGGCTGCTGAGCGCTGACACAGTGGTCAGTTTACATGCCTCCATCATACGTAGCTCTCCTCTCTGCTCTCCTCTGTTCTCCTGTGTCCATTCCCTCCCTCTCCTCCCTGCCTGTCAGCTCACACCAGTGCCCGCCCCCCCCCCCCCCCTCCTGCTGGTATCATAAGATATTGTTGTTGTTACCATTCCCTCTGTTATAATAAATGCTGTGCCCCACTGTATGTGTTTTGTAAAAAATACGCAAATAAATACCTTATTTTATAGCGCAGTTTGGCGGTGATGTGACCAGCCATCTCTCTCCTCCTCCCGGCTGACGTCAGTGGAGGTTTCTCGCGCTCCGCCCCCTTTGCTGTCAGACCTGGAGAGGAGAGAGACCACCGGACACATGAGTGCCGATTGGCGCTATAAAACAAGGTATTTATCTGCGGATTTTTTACAAAACGCATACAGTGGGGCACAGCATTTATTATAACAGAGGGGATGGTAGCAACAACACTAAGTGGCTTAACAACCACTTTAACCACTTAAGCCCCGGAAGGGTTTAGCCTCTTAACGACCAGAACACGTTTCCCAATTTGGCACTGCGCTGCTTTAACTGGCAATTGCGCAGTCATGCAATGCTGTACCCAAATTAGATTTGCATCCTTTTTTTCCCACAAATAGAGCTTTCTTTTGGTGGTATTTGATGGTTGAGTATTTTGCAGATCTCACTTTTTGTCACAAAGTTTTGAAAATTGAAAAAATAAAAAAAATAAATTTTCCTATTCTTTCTTCATTTTCCTAAACAAATGAGACCTGCAAAATACTCACCATGCCTCTTAGCAAATACCTTGGGGTGTCTACTTTCCAAAATGGGGTCATTTGGGGGGGGGGGGGTGTGCTATCTTGGCATTTCATGACCTCTGATACTGTGATAGGTAGTGAGGAGTAAAATCACCATTTTACGCCCTTAGAAGACATGAAGGTGGTTATTGGTTTTTGGGGTCCTGTACACAGCTAGGCTCCCAAAAAGTCTCACACGTGGGGTATCCCTGTACTCAGGAGAAGCAGCAGAATTTATTTTGGGGTGTGATTTCACATATAGCCATGCCATGTGTGAGCAATATATCATTTTGTGACAACATTATGTAAAAAAAAAAGAAATTGTAATTTTCCTGAAACTTGTTGCAAAATATAAATTATTCCATGGACTCAACATGCCTCTCAGCAAATAGCTTGGGGTGTCCACTTTTCAAAATAGGGTCAATTGGGGGGGGATGGGTTTGTGCTATCTTGTCATTTCATGGACTCAGATACTGTGATAGGTAGTGAAGAGTAAAATAACAATTTACGCCCTTAGAAAGCCTGAAGGCGGTGATTGGTTTTTGGGGTCCTGTACGCAGCTAGGCTCCCAAAAAGTCTCACGCATGTGGTATCCCCATACTCAAGAGAAAGAGCAAAATGTATTTTGGGGTACACTTTCACATATACCAATGCCATGCATGAACAATATATCATTTAGTGACAACTTTGTGTACAAAAAAACAAACATTGTAATTTTCTCGAAACTTGACGCAAAATACAAAATATTTCATGGATTCACCATGCCTTTCAACAAATAGCTTAGGGTGTCTACTTTCCAAAATGGGGTCATTTGGGGGTGGGGGGGTTAAACTGTCCTGGCATTTTATGCCACAAATCATCCTCTCTTATAACCACTTGAACCACCAAGTCTTTCCTAACACATTTTGTGTACATGAAAAAATATTTTCTTTTGCTAGAAAATTACTTTAAACCCCCAAACACATATATTTTTTAAAGCAGAGGCCCTACAGAATAAAAGGGTGGGTGGTGCAATTTTTTTTCACAAAGTATTTGCGCAGCAATTTTTCAAACGCAATTTTTTGGGAAAAAAAACACTTTTTTGAATCACACCATATTGCCCAAACGTTTGGTGACATATAAAAGATAATCTTATACCAAGTACATAGACACCAAACACAACATGCTTTAAAATTACGCACACCCGCACAGCGGTGACAAACTATATGCATTTTTAAAAGCCTTTAAAAGCCTTTAAAGGTTACCATTTTTAGATTTACAGAAAAGGTCTACTGCTGGAGTTACTGCCCTCAATATAATGTTTGCGGTGATACCTCACATGCATGGTGCAATTGTTGTTTACATACAACACGAGACAGACGCTTGTGTTCACCTTTGCGTGCATGGGGGACAGGGGTGCTTTAATTTTTTTTTTTTAATTATTCATTTTGCTTTTTATTTTATTTTTACGCTGTCCCTTTCATTTTTTTTTTCATTTTTTTTAATCATTTTTATTGTTATTACGGGGACTTTAAATATCCCCTGTGATAGCAATATGTAGTAACATGTACTCTTTTTTTTAAAAAAATTGGGGTCTATTAGACTCTAGATCCCTCCTCAGCCCTTAAAGCATCTGACCACACCAAGATCGGTGTGATAAGATGCTTTCCCAATTTCCCAATGGCGCTGTTTACTGTATAGGCGGCGAAACCGAAGTCATGAAATGCTGGTAGCTTCTGATTTCTTAGGTCATAGAGATGATTGGAGCTGTTCTAGTCTCTGATCAGCTGGCGGAACCACCGGCTGCATTCTGGGGTTCCCCGGTAGGACAGGAGAGCCCGAGAAAATCATGGAAGATGGCGGGAGGGGGGAGGACATTCCCTCCCAGTGCTTGTAAAAGCAGTTTAGTGGCTAATTAGCCACTAGGATTGCTTTTACATGAAAGCTGACCACTGGCTGAAAAGAACGATACCAAGCTGATACCTAAACCTGCTGGCACCCTTCCAGTATAACCACTCAAACTCCAGCAACATACCAGTCCTTGTTGGGTATATATTGTAATGTTCTCTTTTTCATGTAGCCTGTGGGTTAAATGAAAAAAGAGAACTTAACAGATTCATATTGATCAATCGCTGGTGTGCCCACCAATAGAATTCCGCCTTGCATCCACCCACTGCTAATGATGGTCATACATGTACCGTTCTAAAAATATATGCCGAGGCATAGGGGCAATCCTCCCCTATGTCCACCCCTGCCCCTATGCTTTGGCATATATGCTGTTTTTTTAACTGTGGTTGTGAACTCACCTCCTACAGCGCTGGAGTCATGGGTTTACGTATCGTGAGAGCAAACCCTGTTGCTGTCAAAATAAATAAGCCCATGCTGCAGCTGAATGGCGTACCTGCAAAGCAAATAATGGTTAACAATAAAACACAGAAACGGTAAAGTATAAAAGGAGAATTACACACCTGCAAAGCAAACACAATAAAACACAGTAACAATAAAATATTACAGTTAAGCATAAAATACAGTAACAATAGAGAGAGAACAATAGAGAGAGAAGAACAATAAAATTACAACTGGTTTTGGCTTCTTATTCTTTATTTCTTTACTTATTTTATTTTTTTTTTTTTTTTGCACTTTTATTTTAACAATGAGCGTTCCAGCTTAGGGTCTCTCAAAATGCGATGGCTATCTCATCTTTCCAGACCCTGTGTAAGTGTGCCCTAGGACTGTGCCATGCTGTACCCTACACTAATACTACATTAGTAGTATCAACTATAGAGTATCGAGTAGCGACGGAAACATTCACTGATGCAGAGACCAGGTTGGTCAGGACAGGAGGGACAATAAAAGCGGGTGTCACGCCTATATCTGCCTTTTCTACAGACTCAACATCTTCTTTGGGTTGCTCGTTGGGTACAGGTACCACGGAGGACTTCTGTGAAGTGCCTCTTATGCAGCCGGCTCACTGCATTTGGATTGGGAAGTTGAGCCACAGCACCATCTGGAAACAGAAGGGCTGTGATGGTCTCTTCCTGGAATTTAAGGAAGGATCTAGTTCATCCTGACAATTTGTATAGCACATAAGCGTTCGGCAAAGCCAATTGGAATAAGTATACAGACACTTTTTTATACCAGCGCCTGACCTTACGGGCAACGAAGTACGGCACCATCATCATGTCATTGAAGTCCACCCCTCCCATGTTAATGTTGTATTCATGGACACAGAAGGGCTTCTCAACAACACCAGTAGCCATTGGAATTTGGAGAGCCGTGTCTGCATGAAAGGAGGACAGAACGAAAACATTCCGTGTGTCCCTCCACATCACTGCAAGCAAATTATTACATCTCAAGCAGACTCTCTCCCCCCATCTAATTTGGGAATCTACGAGCCGTTGGGGGAAGCCCCCCGGCGATTAGATCAATTCCATGATCAAAATGGTGACTAAAAAGTGGCACTCTTGTGTAAAAATTGTCCACATACAAGTGGTACTCCTTTCCGAATAAGGGTGTCACCAAGTCCCAAACAATCTTGCCAGCGCTCCCTATGTAGTTTGGGCACTTGGGGGGCTCCAGGCAACTGTCTTTTCTCTCATAAACCATAAAACTATATGTATAGCCTGTGGCCCTCACAGAGCTTATACATCTTGACCCCATATCTGGCATGCTTGCTGGGGAGATACTGTTTGAAAGCAAGGTGGCCAGATAATTTAATCAGGGACTCATTAATGCAGACAACTTGATTGGGAATAAACAAGGCTTCAAATTGTTGGTTGAAGTGGTTTACGAGGGGCCGTACTTTGTGGAGCCGATCAGGGTCACCCTGAGGAGGACAGAGTTCATTGTCATTGAAATGCATGAACCGCAAGATCTGCTCGTATCGCGTCCTGGTCATGGAAGCAGAGAACACTGGCTTATGGTGAATTGGGTCAGTGGACCAATATGACCGCAACTCGGTTTTTTAAATTATGCCCATGAGGAGGGATAGGGTCAGAAAGGTCTTAAATTCTGGAACCGTAATAGGTTTCCAGGCAAATTATCTGGCAAGGGTTAAATGGGGATTTACAGCGATAAATTGACCAGCATACAAATTGCTTTGGTCCACAATAAATCTGTAGAGATCTTCAGTGAAAAACAGCAAATAATAATCAAGGGAAGTAAAATCAACTGTTTCCACCTGAATTCCGAGTTGGGCAGTGAATGGGGGAAGTACGGGCACTGCAGAAGTGGTGGGCTAGCAATTGGGGTTTGCAAGCGCATTAGGGAAGACACTATGGGCTCTATGGGCCTGTCTTTGTCTTCTTCGTGGCTGTGGGATACTACTTGTGCTAGCCACCGCACCAGCTTGAACTGCAATTATGGGACTCGCGACGTCACCAAGTGATACTGCAGTGCTGGTTTTTCTATGACCAGGATGTACTAGGTCGCTGGGGCTTGCCATTTCACCAGAAGGTTGAGCGGCACTAGTACTGGCTCTCTGCTCCATACGAGAACGGGGTCGGGTACGCCTGATCATAGCAGGGACCACTACTCCGTCGTCAGAGCTATCTGTCAGTGTGCCGCTGCTTCTACAGATTCGTATACTGAGCCTGATTCTGACAGTGAGACTTCCCCATCGCTCTCATCTGTCATGCTCAGCAAAATGTAGGCCTCATAACTAGTGTACCTCTGTTTGGACATTTTGGCCTCTAAATTTTTAAGTACAACTAGTGTGACTCACAGGTAAAAGAGCACCTGGTTGTCAGAGCCTGCTTCAATCGCTACCAAAAAAATTAACTGTTAGCGTTCGCAGGGATCAGGCGTGACTCTGTTAACGCTGCAGTTATGTGTGCTGTGTTTTGTAAGTGACAGTGATCTATTGATACTTCACTTGGGTGGACTGGGCTGGGCGGAGGGGCTAAACACTAGCAGGCGTCTGGGCTGATCCCGCTAACGCCGTGTTTTCGGGAACACTATACTACTGGGGATGCTAATCTGGTTCTGATCAGATCAAAGATATTGATCCGTTCAGAGACTATACTTGTAATGGAGCTATCTAGTGTGTGTGTGCGTGTTAGAGTACCTGCCACTAATTTGACGCTGCCTGGGATTGGCGCTGACCCCAACTGACACTAAATGTCACCCGTGACACTAATATGGTGATCAGAAAGAAATATCTGTACACTATACTAGTGACACTGTGACAGGGGGTGAAAGGATTAAGTGGGAGAGCAATCAGGAGATTAAACCTTTATTAGGTAATATATGGGGGGTAACCTGATGCTATAAAAGACTGACAGTGAAGCTAAGTAGCGTCACCTGTGACACTAATACGGTGATCAGAAAATAGATCTGTACACTATACTAGTGACACTGGTGACAGGGGGTGAAAGGGCTAACTGGGGGGCGATCAGAAGGTTAAACCTTTATTAGGGGGTTAATGGAGGGTACTCTAAACCTACCTGGGCCTACCACTAACTACTCTAATGCTATTTAGTGTCACCAGTATGGTGATCAGTGAAAAATCTGAAAACTGTACTAAGTGACACAGTGACAGGGAGGGAAAGGGTTAATTGGGCAGGCAATCAGGGGGTGATCAAGGGGTTAAAAGTGTGCCTATGTGTACTGGTGTTAGTGCAGTGCTTGGTGTACTCACTATGGATGTCTTCTCCTCTCGAGCTGGAACCGAAAAGGGCTCCAAGAGGGGAGATGACATCACTTCCTCTGCCTGTGTTTACATTTCACAGACAGAGGAGGCTCTTCATTTGCCAGAACCGATCAGCAGGTCCAGGCCAGAAAACATGGGCCTGCAGACTGATCGGTTCTGAAACAAATCCGATGACTGCAGGGACGGCGGGGACCAACGTACAATGACGCCGATTCATGCAGCCATGCCAACCTGCTGCAATAAAACTGTGGTGGCTGGTCAGCAACTAGTTAAATCCCCTTTCTTCCCCATTCCAATGCTCAGTTTGAACTTAAGCATTTCGTCTTCATCACGTCTAGATGCCTAAATGCATTGAGCTACTGCCATGTGATTGGCTGATTACCTTTTAACCACTTCCCGACCGCGCTATAGACAAAAGACGTCCACAGCGCGGTCGGGTTATTCTAACAGGACGTCCATGGACGTCCTGCAGAATCTCGCTTCCCGCGCGGCCTTTCACCACGTGATCGCGCCGTCCAATGACGGCGCGATCACATGTCAACAAGCCGGCGCTTCCGCCGGCTTTTCTCTCTCCTCTCTGCACCGATCGGTGCAGTGTGAGAGGAGAGAGGGGGGAGAGAAGACGTGCAGCAGCGCTGTGGGCGATGTGTAATGCCCACAGCGCTGCCTGGTAACAAAATACTCCCCCCCACCATCTGTTTACCACCCACCCACCACCCCCCAGCCACCATCAGCCACCCACCACCCACCCAGCCATCAGCCACCCAGCCATCATCAGCCACCCACCACCCACCCAGCCATCCACCCCCCACCCATCCTCACCCAATCCATCCTCACCCACCCACCCATCCATCCATCCATCCAGCCATGCATGCTCATCCACCCAGCCGTGCTCACCCATCCAGCCATGCATG
>BLSH010134623.1:89029-112896 GCA_018402905.1 Glandirana rugosa
TGGTCCCACCTTTTCAAAGTTAACAAAAAGTAGTCAGTCGTTGTGACTCTATGATAGATACGAGTACTTGTGTTAACATAAAGTTCGGTAGTTTTATACTCTAATTACTATTACTTCAGTCGTAATAATTTTATTTTATGCTTATTCTTTATTCTCTTTCGGTGTACATTATCCATATCTATGTGTTGTGTGGTTATTTTTTTTAGTAACGTCACGAGTTATGTATTTATCACTTTATATTAATAACAGGGGTTCACCAGTTTATATGTGAGTGACCGTTGTCTTTTTTTAATTATAGCGCAAAAAATAAAAAACCCAGAGATGATTAAATACCACCAAAAGAAAGCTCTATTTGTGTGAAAAAAAGGACGCAAATTTCATATGGGTACATGGTTTGCATGACTGAGTAATTGTCATTCAAAGTGTGAGAGCGCTGAAAGCTGAAAATTGGTCTGGTTAGGAAGGGGGTTTAAGTGCCCAGTTGTCAAGTGGTTAAAGTTGCCAGTGAGTGTATATTTGACCACTTGGGGACAATAATTATATTTCACTATTTATGTATTGAGCACTGCAATGATTTTTTTTATTGGTGTGTTGTGTATCTATACCTATTACATGTGGCTTTCTCTTATTTCTTATTCGTATTTTATTTTAATAATGCTGACTTCATTATCATTAATCTCATATTTTGATGGCTTGAAATACAATTGTGTTCATGAGCATAGATAGTATCTCAGTGTTGCTGACTGATGAAAAACAATTGAAACTTTTCCACCCTGGTTAAATGAGTTTGATTGAATCCGATCTAAGGGAAGTCTAAATCGAAGGAAAGTTATGGCTATTCCATTGTTTGTGGATGTAATCATTTTAATCGGATAATAGAATCGAAGAATGTGAGGCAGCCATAAGATAGATTTACTTTCACAACCTGCTGTGCTAACATTTTTCAAGACAAGAAGTGAGGGAAACTCTAACAGAAACACAAACATAAATAAAAATGTAAGTAGGGGGAAGACTAGAACCCCGGTTTTTGTTTATTTATTATTTATCCCTGTTGCAGATTTTCACTCACATTTTGTCTGGTAAAGCTGTTGTCAGCAGGACAGGAAGTGAGGTTAAATCTCCCTAATGAGCCCCCAATAACTGTAAAAAACAACAGAAGTTCTTCTCCTTCCCCTCCCTATCTAAAACTAAAAAAAAAAAGTTTGGGCTGGACATATACTTTAAGGCCTGGTTTACACCTATGCAGGTTGCAGTTTGCGTATTCCATGTGCATTTTGCTTTATTCAATAAACATTTTTGATCCATTGAAGTCTATGGAACCAAAAACCAGAAAAAAGCCCCTGGCCCTTTCCAGAAAATGCACAGATGTGAACATGACCCATAGGAAACCATGTTAAATGGACTGTAGTGTGTTTCTGCAAAACTAGAAAATGCATAGATGTGAACCAGGCCTTAGTGAGCCTTACTGTATTGCATTCTAAAAGGTATCTTTCATTTTGCACAGAAGCAGGATAGAAAAGGTAGACACTACCGCTTATTTATCTGATTCTTGTGTATTTTAGAAAAGTATTTTTAAACTGGACCTGTTATTAAAATTCACACTTCTTACAGCTCAGTATTACGCTTAATGACAGCACCCAAGCACAAAAAACATTCTGAGTAAAAAAAAAGTACGTCTTTCTTCCCATGAAGTTAAAAAAATGCTCTGAAGCTATCTCATATGACCTAAAACTTTGGTAAAAATGACTTGCACTCTATCATATCATTGTGGATGTTTTACATCATTAGAGGCTACTGAGAGTCTGTTGTTTTTCATGAGCCTGACCTTGGCTGGTGGAAAAGCAAGAATTACAGCAAGAAAAGAGGATCAGAGAGGCACAACCATTGTGAAGTGCTACAAATAGGAAGCAGGACCAACTTATATAATAAACAAATATGACTGCCCTATGTATATATTTGTAATTACATATTGTACATAAAATGTAGTTCTCTTACACATATATTTATATCTAAAAAAAAGTATAACTTGAATTTCCCAGAAATTATTGTTTCAGGAGAAATATATTCTACAGCTGTAAGACCAATAAAATTGTGGAGTAAAATAATACCATTCTACCCACATTTTGAATTCATCATTATATTTAAGTTATTTTTGAAACGTGATTTTCTTAAAAAAAAGATATTATGCTTTCTATGTTTTTATAGTTTTGAATAGAGTGTCTATTTCTGTCAAGTTTTCATTTCTGACTTTCCCTCACTTCCTGTCGCTATGTGGATGAGTGTGCAGTTCTCTCCAGAACAGGAAGACACAGGCATCAATAAAAACCCTCACTCTACTAAAATGTTTTGCCTTTGTCTATGCCCATGCTGGAGAATGTTTCTGTTACTCCTGACAAGAAATCTACTCAATAGGGAGAGACAGGGATACAATCCTGAAAGTGACTCTATGTTTTAGCTGGTGCTGGGCTTTTGAATTTTAGATAAAATACAATAATTCTTTTTTATTTAAAAATGTTAGATAAACATCAGTGTTGTTTTATTTAAAAGCATAGAATAGTACATGCGTGTGCTTTCAAAAGCTGTCACTCTCTGGCGGCACTGAGTAAAGGCATATCTAAGAATTCCCTGTTGTGAATACATTACATTTATTCACCTGTTGTTTTTAGCAAAAGAAACAAGGCACCCTAAAGCTTCTATCCTGCGGAAAGCACACATTGCTATTCTGTAGATGGTGGGAAATATCCCTTTAGATGCAATGCCTCTGCTTTGTATCTGTTCTTATATTAGAAGTATTATTGTGATAAATTATATTTTTTAAGTAAGGTAAAATTTACCATAATTTGTTCTGTAAAGTTCATATGCATTGAATTTGTGTGGCATTCAATTCACCAGAGTCTAAATGAACTCATTTAGCTCTACAAATGCATGCCTTTTCAATACAAATGTGCATCCACATTTATCTTTAGCTGATGTACTTTATACTGCATGTAAAACCATAACCAGTTTTAGAGCAGGGATTAGTTAAGACCTTATTGACTTTTTGTGTGTGTGTGTGTGTGTGTGTTCCATCGGGGAGATTTCCCTTTACGTCCTGTTCAGGGGACACAACTTGACATAAGAGGAGATCTCTCCCAAGTTAGAATACATTTCCCTTAGACAATTGTCACACTAATATGTGTCTCCATTGGAATATTTCCCCCTCACTCCCTACTCCAGTGAAAACTCTAAACGTTTGAATCTCCTTTCACTTTCTGGTCCAGTGACATTGGTCATCAAGACCTATAGTGAGAGTCAATCCCCCCAGTGTGGCAAAAACAGCAATTGATACCTGACAATGTTGCAACAATAGAGCAAAGTTTATTGCACTGTCCAACCCTGATACCATATATTTACATTCATTTTAAGTCTAACTCCAATCCATTTTTTTACATTTTAGATAGAGTGCAATTGATTTGATTTTTTTCAAATCAAAGATGGCAGCTTCCTTGACTGTACAGGAGGATATGTAAAGGAGTGTTTAGTCCCAACTTTATACACTTTTAATATTAAATAGACCCAAAACTAATATAGTTTCCCTTTCAAGTACTGCCAACAGAATTAAAAAAAAAGGCAGGAGCAAAAAAAACAAGAAACATAATGGTAAGGCCTACATAACTGGGCTTTGAAATGGTCTTGCCACACAATGGGTTACAGCTTGCAGGATATTGAGAGGCAGAAGGTTGCTTATCAAATTTTGGCTTCAGGTTAATGGGCTGGGGTCCTCAAAGGTTGTTAGCAGGGATGATTGAAGGTCAATATTAGACTGACGTTAGACTCAGAAGAGTTTCCTACCCAACTGCCTTGAATAGTTTTTTGGTTATTCATGACTATGACTTTGCATTGAGTCTATTACTTCTATAGTAGCATGGCAGGGTGTTGGGGACTTTGTGGTGCACATAGAACCAAATATATGGTTGCAGCGTTTAGTGTTTTCCCTTTACTAATTTGCCTTTGAAGAGGAACTTTAGTCAGAAAATTAAGTCCCGCTAGATCACTTCAGGCTGGCCCCTTTTGCAGGTATAACTATGTAAAACATTAACAAATAAGTGCCTATACTCTTTAAAATCCAGTAATACACTGTCTCATCCTGGTCTGCACATGCTCAGTTGCTGTCCATTTTTTGGCACTGTGACAAAGATGTAGAGGCCGTTCTGCTGAAAGCATAAAACGATCTACTGGTTCTCAAGGGCTCTGGGCTTCAGCAAAATGGCAGCCTCCAACAGGAAGAAACAGGAACACTGCTGGAGGCATTTACAGCACACACTAATTTTGGTAACATAATTATTAATGTGGAATGTATGTTCCTTATTAAAGAACATTATTTTTTATCAAGTTGTTATGGGTAAAGGTCCACTTTAAAGACCTTAGATCAAAATCCTAGTTCTTACTACTTGTTACTGCTTACTAGTGTGAAAAAATGGCTGCTATGACCATTCAACTCCAAGAAATGTATGTTATCTGATTATGTATATTTAAATGATATTTATTCATAGTATTCAGCTAGGTCAATCTCATACCTGCAATACCATTATTGTGTACAGAGTTTTGTAAGTCATGTAACCAAAGTCAGATAGGTGAACAAATAATAGTGGTTGGTTTTCAAATTACTTTTGCATGAGCCTTTGTACCTACAGCTACCTATTTGGCCCTAACTACTCACCTGCTGACAGAGGAGAGGTAATTGCTGACTACTTAGAGCATAGCTAAAGCCTCCTATCTTTGCAGCCAAGGAAGCTGCTCTCTTGGCCTCAGTTGTATCTGCAGTTGCCATGTTTCTGCATGTGATCAATTATAACACCATCCATTTAAAGATTTGACAGTTCAGTTTAGAGCACAAGCAGCTGTGACAGTTATCATTCACCGAATGCCTTGAATGTGACTGTCTTGGTAAACAGTTAAATCAATGGGTTTTGTTCCACTTAACTACTTTTATTTTACCAGAAAGGGGAAGAGCAGTAAAAGAGTACACAGATAAGTCACAACTTTTTTATCCAAAAAGGTTCCTGATTGTTATCCCCCATAATTAATGTGGGCATCATAAATGGAAAATCCACATAAAACTATTTACTGTAGTGCAGTGACGATGAGCAAAGAGCAATAATTCATGGCGACTAATCAGATTTCATATATAAATTTGGTTGGAAAAGAATGAATGTTGATTGGCTGCTGTAGTTTCTACCTTACTAATTATATACTGATCCATATCATATGTCATCACAAAGTCCTTCAGTGTTTCCACCTATAGCATTTTACTAGTCTAAAGAAAATGAGTTATTTTCCTAGCAGGTTTTTTTTTTCATTCTACCAGCGTAAATATACTATAGTTTAACTGCTTGCTGACCGCATACTGTATATATATGGTGACAAGGCTGCTCTCCTTCGCAAGTTCACATACCTAGTACGTAATCCTGCACTTCCGGGTCTGTGGCGCACACGAGTGCCACCATCGACCTGTTCCCGCTGTTATTGAGCTGTGGATCAGCAGAACCAGTGGACTCGATGTCCACTGGGACCCACCAATCATTCGGTACAGAAGCAGAATGGTGGTCTGCCTATGTAAACAAGGCAGATGCCATTCTGTCAGTAGGAAAGGTAGTGATCCTGTGTTTCTGCAAAGCAGGAACATGGATCTCTGCCTTCCCATAGTACAAGTACCTCCCACACAGTACCCAAGCACATTTTAGGCACACAGTTAACCCCTTCCCAGTCACTGTAATCAGTACAGTGACTGTGCATATTTTTAGCACTGATCGCTGTACTAGTATCACTGGTTCCCAAAAAAGTGTCAGTTAGTGTTCGATTTGTCCGCTGCAATATCACAGTCCCGCTATAAGTCAACGATGGCCGCCATTACTAGTAAAAACAAATAAATAAAGGTTCCATAAATATATTCATAGTTTATAGATGCTATAACTTTTGCGCAAACCATTCAGTATATGCTTATTGGGGTTTTTTTTAACAAACACATGTAGCAGAATACATATTGGCCTAAATTTATGAAAAAATTATATTTTTTAAATTTTTTTATTGGATATGTTTTATAGCAAAAAGTAAAAAATATAGTTTTTTTTTTCAAAATTGTCGGTCTTTTTTTGTTTATAGCACAAAAACTAAAAACCGCACAGGTGATCAAATACCACCAAAAGAAAGCTCTATTTGTGGGGAAATGGGACAATTTTATTTGGGTACAGGGTTGCACGACCCTGCAATTGTCAGTTAAAGTAATGCAGTGTCGCATCAAAAAAAATGGCCTGGTCATGAAGGGGGGTAGACCTTCCGGAGCTGAAGTTGTTAAAAAAACACTAAAGCAGTAAATCTGCAATACAAATTTTACATTATTTCTTTTGTCTTTAGAGTAATACAATGTTTATGTTCATGTTACAGAAGGGATACACATTTATGGCGGAGGCACATACTGGGGAGTTTGCCTTATCTGCTGGAAAATGGAGGTTAAGGCTTATTGGTGCCTGTTGCCCTTTACCATCACTGTCCCGTGACATGGTAATCAATTCTTTTTCTACAAGAGAAATCAGAGACTACTACATACCTCAAAGCAAAGATGTGATATTCAGGTAAGTCTAAATGGGATTTTCATTAGATGAATGCCTGGGAAACTACCACATGGAAATGTAAATATCTTAACTCCTCACATTCACCGCTTTTTAAATGTTCCCCAGTTGTTCAGATGCTGACCTGTTATATCATATTTTATTGTTAAGTCAATATTTTTTTATTGCCCAGTGACCTGGCCTGTAATTTAGTTACAAGCAGCCGCTTGGTCTCTGCAATTATTTCAATTTATTCAGTACTTCTTCTTAAATGCCAATTTCTAGATGCTGATTGGTTGCAATGGCTTATTGCACAGAAAGACAAGAACTATTTTTTGGATAAGACTTTTTGTTATCAACGAAATGAAGTGAAGATGTGATGTGATGAGAGTTATAAATGCTGAAATCAGGCCGGGTCAGCCATGTACTCAATTTTTCTTTCTTTTTCAGTGTCATATTTTGTTACTGAACTTGGTCTTTTTTGTATTGAAGAGATTTATACAAGAATACTTTCAGTTTAGACTAGACAATTATGCAAATTATTCTGTTTCATCTTCAGATAAAATTCTCAACACATAGGTTATTCATTCTTTGTACAAAGCCATAAATCTCCTGCCAAAATCTGTCAGAAGGACACTGTCTGTGCTGTTTCTGTAACTTAATGATTCCTTTGTTCTGCCCTTGTGATAAAAGGTACACCGTAAAAGCAGCAATAGAGCATATTGCAACAGTTCACGTACATACCTCAAAGCCAGATGTATTCATCAAGGTGCAGATTTTTGATAATGATGAAGAAGTTGTAAGTGTCACCGGCAAAGGTCAAGCCGTGATTCCCGCGTTTTGTTTTTTGTCCAATGAAAGACCTTTAAGTTCTTATTGTGAGTAATTTTCTATCAGCTTCTATTTCTGTACAATATGCAAATAGACATTTAAATGTTTAATTTATTCCTTTGTGGTTATGAATTGTAAAAAAAAAATTAACAAAAAAAAAAAGCTCTGTGAATATCTGTAGCTAAAGAAATATGTATTTAATGTTAATAAGTAAGTGCAGGCAAACCGCTAAATACATAGTTGAATAATATTTACAAACTGCCAAAAATTAATAATTTAACTCAACTCATTTTTTTTATGCAGATATCACATCTAGAACTTTAACATTTGCTTTTTTCAACTGCAGTCTAAGCATTAGAACATGAACAAACTGTGATCACTTAATGAAAGTGAAGCAACCCCATGCATAAAGTTATCTCTGTGTCTTGCCTCCTATCTGGAAGCTTTACTTTTTTGGTTCATAGCACTATGCAATGCCTTTTCCTGTCCTATGCCGAATGCTGATATTAAAAATGACAAACAATTAGGATTATAGAGTATTGAAAGGATGAATGCACCTCAAAGCTTGCATAAGTCCAGTAAAAGTTGTATTTGTCATGACACAGATAAAACAAAAAGCTAAAGTATTTCAAGTGTTCAAAACTCCCTCTTTATCAGGGCTGAGAAACAAGAAAAAAATAGAATAATATAATCTAAGTATCTAAAAAGCGCAAAGTCTTAGTTATGCCTCTGACTGGCAGGGAGTACGGGAAGTTATCATCTCACAAGATTTCTGAAAGGATCAGCAAGTATTTTTCACTTATCAAACATGTTTAATACAAACACTTTTATTGGTAAATTTAGCCAAGTAAAAAGGACATATCAGAGAAGCTTAGCATTGAGGTTTATGTAACCTTCAAGTATATATAAGGCAGCCATCAATTGAACTAAAAATAACATAAAGGCATGATTAGGGTCCCTTTCACACTGATCAGATTTTGATCAGTATTTCAGTGGAAGCAAAATGCATTAAAAATACATTGCTTTAAATCCTATGGAACTATTTGTACCAGTCAGTTGCGTTTCAGCTGCATTTTTAAAGCTTGCTACATTTTGCTGCGTGCTAGAGCCCTTTTTCCACTGATTAATTTTTGATCATTTTTTAGTTTAAAAAAAAGCGGACGATTCTGCGTTTTTGCAATGGAACAGTGTGAAAGCAGCTAAAAATGTATCTGAAGCACAACTAACTGCTGTGAAGAGTTCCATAGGACTTAAAGGGATGCGTTTTTCTTTGCTTTTTTTTTAAACCAAAAAACTAATCAAAAACGAATCAGTCTAAAAGGGCCCTAAAAGATCATTACTAAATTTAAAGTGGTTGTAAAGGCTGGGTTTTTTTTCTTAAAATAATAAACATGTTTTACTTACCTGCTCCGTGCAATGGCATTGGAAAGAGCAGCCCCAAACCTCCTCTTCTGGAGTCCCCCACCAGCACTCCATGCCCCTCTCCTCTTCTGTGTCTGCCCCATAGCAAGCCTCTTGCTCTGGTGCAGAAGTGCTGGCTTGCTCCATAGACACACACAGCCAGGCTCGCCCCACCCCCTGCTACCTCCTCATATTATTTGACTGACAGCAAAGCCTGTGAGAGAAGGAAGAGGGGTGAGAAGAACTGAAGCTGGGCACAGTGCTGGATTCATACAGGATTCAGGTATTTAAAGGTGTTTAAAGGGGGGGGGGGGGGTGCTGCTATAAGGTTTTCTTACCTTAATGCAAAGAATGCATTTACAACTACTTACTGAGCAGTTAGCTTAGGATCTCTTGGCTGCTATAGAAGACCTCAGACTTAAATTAAGTCTGATAGAACCCTTTACACACATATATATGCAATGTCATTGATATTCTGCATAAAGAAAGGCTGTACTCCAGAGTCCAGCACTTTTAGACATGAGAGTGATGTTAATTGCTCAAACTGCTGACTTCTCCCCACATACTGACATTTTTATAAACGAATATCTCTTATAACAGCAAGCAAAAGCCAGGTTTTGTCAAATGGAACAAAGAAAGGGAGGAATGGCTCAGGTGGAAGCCAGAGAAACAGCAAGCCTTCATCAAGACCTGGCAGTACAGCTGCAACACAACGTAGAGAAGAGAATGAAAGCAATGAAGAGAAAACACCCACCCCACAGCCGGTGAGAATTGATGGCGCTGTTTATTCTGTTGATTTTGACCACTTCATTCTGAATTAATTAAACCATAGTAGTAATAATCACAGCAGTGGATGGCAAGGAAAAAGATTTGGGAGCCCCAGAAATGAATAGAAGCCTGGCATATTTCTTAAGACTACTCTATCTAATACGTAACAAAAAAAAAAAATTAACTGCAGAAAGTAAGTTGATATTGCAGAGAAAATAATTTTTATTTCCTATATAAATATTTTGTAAACACTCAATATTTGTTAAGGTAAAAACATAGTCAACTGTCAATGTGCATAAATCCAATACAATGCTAATGATTTTTACAAGAATGGGTTACTAGCTCCATATCCAAACCCCAGCCTGGAAGACAAAGGCATCCCTTTTTTGCCCATGTCCTAATCAGAAATGGGGTATTTGAGCATGCAACCTCTGTTATAACTATGGTAAATTATAGATACCTGTGACAGACCAAACCAGGTCAGGGGCTTTTGGAGAGGACTAGGGACAAGCCTCCTCCACACTGATTATGGCCCATGGTGAGAGCAGATCATTCTCCAATGACGGACAACAATGTAATGGATGCTGTGAATGTGATTTGAATTACTTATCTGAATAAGGACAATAAAGCTTCCCTTCTGGAGTAGATGGAAAGAAGTAATATTAATCTTGTACAGGGTAATGGTCAGAGGGAATATGGTGGCCCTCCTGCAGACTGGGTTGGAGAAGCCCCACCACTTGGGACAGAAATATGTGTCAACAATATCCATTAAGAAATCTATGAAGGTAAATTAATTCCACCTTTTCAGACTGCTGGAATATTGTAGGTGTTTGTCTCATAGACTGTTGCCGGATAGTCTGAGGTGGGGGTGGGGTTTTTTATGTGTTTATTGTTAAGTAGGCCTTTCCCATTGTTCTATTGTTTCTGTCTGTCTGATCATCTCTTGGAGATGAGATTAATCTGGTGACCACTTTAACTGGTTACCAAATTATTGTGGGATGTTATATGTTTGTTGATTAACTTACTGTTTAATTAAATTACAGTTTTATTAATTTACTGTTTAAGTAAGAGTATTGTTAGCTGTTAATTATATTCCTCTTTGCAGTTTGCATTGTTAGAGTAATATGATCAGGAGGGAATGTCCTCCTGTGGGGTATAAAGTGTGTGTCTGAGTTTCAATAAACATTCATTCTTTTGGAGTTTACCTCAACACCTTGTTTGTACGATGATTGGGATAAAAGACTGATACATCTCGATCTGCTTGGAATGGTTTGGAGGGCAGGAGGCACCTTTTAAGAAAATATAATAAATTATGGCATTTTAATTCCATATATAATGCTTGCGCAGTGTCAAAACCAAGCTAAACAAAGGGAATATTGGTAAAAATAAGCTGTAATCAAGTAAAACCTTGGCTTAATTATTGCATTATCTTTGCAACCTAAAAACTTTTTAAATGACTTCTGAACATTATGTGTAAACTTTTTTCTTCCAGTAATGAAACACTGAATGAAAATTAATGAAATTTTATGCCTATTGTTGATTGCAATTACACTGTTAAAGAAACTGGGCTGTTATGGTAATGGCTTCTATTACTGAATAGGAACCTTGAAATGGATTGACATATGAATCAGTTTTCAGATTTCAGTTGATAGGAATAAGCCTTTCTTTTCTGTAATGGCCATGATCTTATTAAATGTGATTTAATGTACAGTGCAATGGAAGTTATCCCTGCTAGTTTAGCAACATCATCCATTTGGACAGATTATAAAGATTATAAAAATATAAAACTGGGTCCAATTATACTGGAGGAGCAATCAAGTGTTAACCGTTTTACTTGAATAGCCACATCTAAAGCATTAAAGTGATTGGGACCTAGGACAGTCAATTACTGCATAAAGGGGCAAGCAATGTATGGGTTTACATAGTTTAGTTTGCAGTCAACTGTGAAAGCCAAAACTATTCTGTGTGTCATGGAGAATTAATTATAGGGTACATTATGCTTTGTCTCTAGGCTGCAGTTGTTGCAAAATACTTTGCAGTCAGCTCTGCAATGGACTTTAAGTTACTCCGTTGCTATTTTTTAAGCAGCCTGTAAAACAAGAGTAATTAAACTTATCAGTCCTACCACAAGTGACACCAAGTGGCATCTAACAATTTCAAGTGTTTCGGATGGTCCTCTGCTGCAGACTGATTGTTGCTGCCCTGCTGGCTTCATTGTTGCTAGGCTGCCTCTGCAGTGGTTTAGCAGCCAGTGGGTATCACAGGAATGCACAGGCTTCTAACACACCTGCAACGACCTGCATCTGGATCTGGATCTGTAAGAAACCAAAGATTTGAGTCACCAGTAAAATGACTAATAATTATCATAACAATTATTTTACAAACTACGTTTTTATTTTACAACAGACCTTTTTATTTTGCAACAGAGTTTCTTTAAAACAAACTGTACTACGAAAAATATGTAATGTAACGTGGCATAACTTACCTTTTAAAAACAATAGTCCCCTCGCATATTTTGGCTTCAATAGCTGGCCTATGGATTTAGAAAAACAATGAAACAATGAAGTCAAGTGTAGTCAAAGCATCTGATTTATATACTTGTTCAAGGCCAATGACTTAGAAAGTATTGAATACATGCATGACAGCCAAGTGGGCAATTGTATCCTAAATATTTCTTTAGATTTCCTTAAAATAGTATACTCTTTTTGAAAAAAAATAGAGGATTAAAAGGTATTGCAATGTTATTCTGCATCCTATGTACAGAAGGTAGATTCTGACACTTTATAAACAAAGAGGATTGTCCTATTACAATAGTCAGGATAACGCAACAGCCTTTAGTGTGTGTGTGTGTATGTATATATATATATATATATATATATATATATATATATATATATATATACACACATATATATACACACACACTGAAGGCTGTTGCGTTATATCTTTTTTAAAATCTCACAAATTTGAAAGGATTTTTTTCTCAAATAAAAGAACATTAAAAGTTTGAGTTCTCTTTGATTCTTTTTATTTCTGCAGGCACATAAGTACATTATACAAGCTATAGTATTATATAAAAGCTGGATGCTTACAGAGAGCCAGACTGCCTTCGTTCAATCCCTTAAAGAAATGGAAAAACAGGAAATGAAAGGTAAAGTCGCATTTCTTTTTTCTTTTTGTGTGTGATTTCATTTAAAAAAAAACTTTCAATGTTGACATACATTTTTGATAGCTAGTCTGGCTGAAATTGTATTCAACTTGTCAACACATTGAAACTTTTGAAAAAGGTTTTGCATAGTTACGTAAGTTGAACTCCTTAAGTTCAAATAATGTCTGATATAGATAGAAAATCTGAGGGCCGAGTTTTTCAATTTCCTTCCTTATATAGATTGACTTCTCTACAACCACAGTGCCCATTAATGGATCGGAATTAAGCCAGTCCCTGCTGAACCGGTCGAATTTCAATCCATGTATGACTGGCTCAAAAATCACATTAATTCAGTCATGTCAAACTGATATAAAACAGTAGGCTGAACTGAGAGGACTAAATCTTTAAGAGGCAACTTTATGTCCACTGTCCAGAAAAAGAATATAGCACTTAGGAATTTAACAGAGTAAAGCAATTACCATAAAACTTTCCTGAAGCATTCAGCTTTAAAATGATGTAATGAAGGATAAGTTATCAACTGCATTACAGATTGGGGTGCATTCTATTTCTCTGATACTTGAACCACTGAGGGTAAAACACCAGTTTGATATGCATGCAATAATTGTTACAAAGCTTGCAGAATACATTGATAAAATGGTAGTGTAGCAAAAAAAAGTGTGCGACGGTTGTACGACCGGACGTCCAAAATTGTATGTTGGCTGTTGTGTCTTACGCACTGACATGCACTAAGTGATCGTGCGACCAAGCCTAATGTGTTGACGTGCTACGAGCGTATAAAGAGGACGTTCAGGTGAATGTGATTTGTGAATTAGGAACGTAGGTTTACACGAACAGACACTTCTGGGCGTTCCTGTCTTCTGAGCATGCGTGTTTTGCACATACAGCTTTGTTGGCCCAACTTCGCTGTACACACGAGTCAACAGTCGTACAACCGCTTGTTGTACAACAAAAGTTTTCTAGTCTGCTCATCCAACTTCTGTTGTACGACCATCGCACGTCGTCTGTTGTAATCGCGCATACTAACGGTCGGATGATCGTACAACAAGTTGTTGTATGACCGTTGTTGTACCATGTATACAGACCTTAAGACTATAGCAAGACTTATGTTGTACTTTTATAGCACCCAGCATGGGCATGTCAGATTCCACCAAACTATACTGTGTATTCCTGCATGATAGAATGTCACATAGAAACTGAAACTATCTAGCAGCCCTAGAGGTTATAACCCCTCACACTTGTCCAGTTGCACTGAGTGTCCTCAGCTGTGGCAGCTGGGTTTTTTTTTTTGAGGGGGGCAGCAAAAAACCACCCCTCCCAGGCGGCCGGTGGCATCTACCCCGCCGCTCCCGCTCGGTCGGTCATCCAGCCCCGCACTTACCCCATATAGGTTCCGGGCAGGCAGCGCTCCTACGGGCGGTGGGTGGCTCCTCCTTCTATGCATCACAGCAGCTTTCGCCACGTGTCTCCTCCCTCCTGCTAGGTGTCCAATAGGATCGCCTGTCCTTTCAGCCAGTTGGGTGATGGGTCTCTTTTTTTGAAGCCTATTAGAGCCTCTGGCTCTGATCACGGGCTTAAACCCCCCCAATTGAAATCAATGCGTCCGGCGCCCTGCATGTAGATTAGGGGGCCGAACACATGGATAGGAGGGGTAGCGCCCGTGCGTTCCTAATGGGCGGGCTGCCACTGGACCTCAAGAGATTAGATGTCCCCTTTCTCTCTATTTTCACTTGAAATTGAACATGTTCTACTATCAACAGCTCCTGGTAGATTTGTGCTGGATATTGAAAACCCTGGAGGTCTCTCCAGCCATTGGGTGCTTATTTTCCCAGTTGATTTAGCATACTGGTGTTCTCTCTGTGACAGTCCTGCATTTAGCAGTGACATCCTATCTGTGTTCTAGTTGGCACAGGATTCCACTATTCAAGGCAGGCCAGACATCTGTGGATTTATTGCTGAGTGACGAGACCAGAGCTGTGGCAGTTCACCAGTAAACCCGCCATTTTCCATACATGTGGCCATGTGCTGAAGCTTCTTCATGATTGTGGGACACTATTGGAGAACAGTGCCTTCTTTATTTAAAATCTAAACTGGCTGGGCTTTATTTTAGAGTGTGGGGAAAACCCTCCTCTGTATTTTTTGCTTGGGTTCAGTTGTGTCTTTTTCCGGGCACTGTTTTTGCCTACATCAGGGATTAAAACTTCATGCCATTTCTCTTGTGGTCTAGACCCAATGACAGTAGGATTACTGAAGCAGCCTTTAAGGCAACATGGACAGCTGCTTAACTGATCACATATTCCTGTTATAGAGTATCCTCAACCGCATGGGAATGATTTTGCAGTGGATTCTGATGCTGAGATGCTTAATGTTTCTGAGTTTGGTTTGACAGCCTCCAGAGGACTCATCGTCGCTTGCCCTTGCCCACTTCTTAGAAACCGTTCATCCTCAATAACTCCTCTTGGCCTCCCCGACCTCTGTTCTGGTCTCTGAGGATAATCAGAAGTACGAGGCTAGCCACATTCTGGATTCTCGCTTCTGTAAAGGCATCCTTCAGTACCTCGTGCATTGGAGAGGTTTTGGTCCTGAGCAGAGGTTGTGGATTCCTGCATCTGAGGTATTTGTGCCTCGTCTTGTGAAAAGGTTTCATTTGAGGATTCCCTCCAAGCCTGGACCCAAGCAGGGGAGGGAGAGGCCTCATAAGAGGGGAGGTACTGTCATGAAACCAGTAAAAATTCTGCCATGAAACCACAGCAAACATTCATGTCTTATCTGTTGCCTACTGCATGTGTCCAGTGAAAGGCCGGGCCTCCCTCATCTGTGTGCTTTAGTAGGCCCTCCTCAGCTGATCTTCACCCAAGACCTTAATTGGAAACAGGATATAACACCTGGCAGTGCAAGGCTGCATTGCTGATCAACGTTTGTCCGTGTTTGGCTTGTGTGTGGTTGTCTCTCTCGTTTGCTCTGAGTCTTATCAATGTTCTGACCTTTGGCTTGTCTGACTATCCCTTCCTGCCTGATACCTCGATCTTCGGCTTGTTCTAGGTTTCGCCTATCTGCTTGTAGCCCTGACCCTTCGCTATCCCTCTGACTATTCTTACTATTCCTGTGCTGCTGCTTCCCCTCTACCACCTGTAGCCAGCCTGAGCATGAGCTAGGGGACTCCAGGGGCCACGACCTGGATCCAGTTGCAGCCAAATCCATCCTCACCACTAGAGGCTCTAGTGAACACCCACTGGTTCTTAGATTCTGCGCCCTGGGGAAACCGATGCACTAGCTCCCTGTGTTTCAGTGTCCAAGCTCTAGGGGGCCCTCTCACTGTATCAGCCGTAACTACTTAGCAGCAGTCAGCCATAGGTCCACAACCTTGTGGTGCGCTACACTACAGTGGTACGCACCTGTCCCTAAACCCCTGGAGTTGTGACAAGGACTTTGGAGGACATTGGATATATCCCGAACTTTGAGTAGTCTTTGATTGGATCACGTCACTTGAAATACATAGGCCTTATGCTGAAGATCTTTAAAGCAGAATCAGTTTTAGGAAATTCAATCCTGACATCTGACTTCTCTATAGAGCTGCATGTCAGTGCTTGACTTGATGTCTCTGTAGTGGTGGTTTCTGCTTCTGGCATTGTCAGAGGGTAAGGTTTATTTATCCTATACATTGGAGGATCATTGTGATGAACGCCAGTCTTCAGGGTTGGGGTGGAGTTCTGGATCATGTGTCTTGCCAAGGTTGTTGGTCTGTGGAAAAATCCAAATTTCCAATTGACATCCTGGCGTTTCAAAGTCTTTGTCTGACATTACTTCACAGGAGTGTTGCAATGGCGATGGAAATAGAGTCTATTCTGTCTTGGGTGGAGCTTCATGTTCTACTGATCTCTGTGGTGCGCATTCCTGAGGTGGAGAACTGGCAGGCAGATGCTGGATGTGGAAGTTTTAGCATCTTGTTTTAACAAGAAGCTGAACAAATTTGTCTCTATGGTGAGGGATTCGACAGTGGATTCCTTGATAGCGCTGTGAGATCAGTATGCTCTGATCTATATGTTTCCTTCCCTGAAGCAATTACCTCATCTACTTCAAATGATTTAAAGCGTGAGCATTCCAGTCACTCTCATAGCTCCAGATTAGCCTGCAGAGTAGGGTACTTCAACCTCATTTGAAATTGTGATTCTCTTATCCCAACCCTAGTTAAAGTTACTTTAATACTTCAAGTTACAACCATTCTAAATTATACTTCCCACAAGATTTGTCATCACACCTGAAGGACATTTTTTGCTGGTATGAGATTTTGGAGGTTTCCCTACATGTCTTTTCAGTGAATAATGTTCTTTCTTTCGGATGCCTCTGTGATAGTAGATTTGGGTGATCCAGTGGCAGCGTGCTGGTGAGAAGGTAAATGAGATCTGTTTACTATAACCTGCTTGGCCATTTTGGGGCAAGGAGTAGGTCTGGAATTCCTTCTGCCTTGATTCTGTGAAGAAGTCTAGAAAGAAACTTCAGGAGAGACAATGCATATATCCAGATTGTAATGATTCCAGTGAGTTACAAAAGCATTCACTGTCTTTGCATTCAGATCTTGCAACCAGGAGATAAACTTGCCAGCTCTCCATTCCAGGGATGTAAACTGCTAAACAAGCTGGGACATGTTGCTTCTTCCAGGTCAGAATGAGCCACACTTCCTTTGCAGCTCCAGATCTTTTTGTTTCCCACTTGTGATCCACTGCCTTGGCATTGTCGTACCAGAAGATCCATTCAATGCAAGAGACTCTGATTAATTGCACATAGATTAAGCATATTGGTCGGTAACTGGGACTCCTCTGGTGATCAGCATACCTGTACTGACAGTGTGCCCAACTTCCTCCATAAAAACACTCCTATTCTGTAGAGGTCAGTGACAGAAACACCAGAGATGGGCAAAGAGGGTACAGATGTGAAAGGAGAAACAGCATTGAGTCTAAGCATACTGACCCAGCATAAGCTGTCATGGAAAATAATACATCCCCTCCTGATCTTCAAGGGCTCACAGGCCACTTAGAGCATAGGTGTGGACCAAACCGTTGGCTCGTCCCTAGCTACAATTTCCACTCTGCATATCTCAGATCATCTTTTAACAAGATTGATAGATTCACTTTTAAACTTAACTTTACTCTTTTAACATCACTTAAATATGAAAATATAACTATTTTGACTTCTATGTTAATTGACAATCTTTTTTATATGTTTTAAAGAGTCGACACAAAAGGGTAACTTTGGTTATAATTGGAGCATGACGGCCTGAGTTATCCTCTTGCTTTTTATATGTTGAGACATACATGCCATAATTGCTGACTTTGTTCCTGACTACTGGAGAGCTTTGTGTGCTAATTATCATTTTTGTATAAAAGAAGATCTCTTTTTCTAACTAAACATTATTATGCTTTTCCTTTTCAGCTGTTTGTCTTTATTTTTGCAGTAAACCCCCCAAAAAAACAGTAGTATATAAATGTGCTGTTACTAAACAAGAATGAAGTGTAAAGAAAACTACATACAGTTTCAGGAAAACAATACACAAAATACAGAGTGTTGCAAATATGCATACATACACACATGCACAAGCTATGTGTCCTTTCCTAGCAAATGAGCATTGGCAGTAATCTGTATGCAATAGGGATATGCGAAAGGTCACTTAGCTTTCATTATAGCTGGTCCACAATTTCCTTAGCAAACAGAACTCCAGGCATGCATCTTGGAAGTTTCTGTCTATCTTGTAGTAAAGGCTTAGGGTTGCCATATATATATATTCGCACAACGTTCACTAATAACTTGTGGTTATGAAGAAATGCAACATCTATTTGACCTGTGGAGGGTCATGAAATCCATACAACTCTTATTTACAGTTAGAGTTGAGCGAACCCGAACTGTAAAGTTCGGGTCCGTACCGAACTTTGGGGTGTCCGTGACCCGGACCCGGACATTTGAAAAAAGTTTGGGTTCGGGTATTTGATCACGCATGTTGAATAGCTGCAGGGCCTGTGGACCTGTGGAAGATCATGAAATCCATACAACTCTTATTTACAGTTAGAGTTGAGCGAACCCGAACTGTAAAGTTTGGGTTCGTACCGGACTTTAGGGTGTCCGTGTTCCAAACCCGAAAATTTGAGAAAAAGTCTGGGTTCGGGGTTTGGGTATTTTTTTGCGCCTGTTGAATAGCTGCAGGGCAGCCAATCAACAAGTGTTTCACTGGTTTGCCCTTAGAAGCCATCACAGCCATGCCTACTAATGGTATGGCTGTAATTGGCCAGTGCATCATGTGACCCAGCCTCTGTATAAGCTGGAGTCACGTAGTGCTGCATGTCACATGCTCTCAGGCTAGTCTAGGGAGAGGATGCTGCCGGCGCTGTGAGGGACAGATTGCAGATATAATATTAATAACATCTCATTGATCTGATTGTGGACTAGGTAGAGATTACTACTACTACTGCTTTTAGGGACAGATTGCAGATCTAATAACATCTCATCTTGCATTACAGAACGATCTGACTGGACTAGGTAGAGTCTACTGCCTAGAGGTACAGATTATTGTTCTAAAATCATCTTCTAGTTCTATAAGGTCAGGTTCCTGCTGTTGCTGTAAGGGACAGATTATTGTCCTAAAATCATCGCCTACTCCTATAGGGTCAGGTTCCTGCTGTTGCTGTAAGGGACATATTATTGTTCTGAAATCATTTTACTTCCTTTTGCAGCCCTCTAGCACTTTCCAGGACTTTTTTACAGTCATTTTTGTGCCGAAAAGTTCGGGTCCCCATTGACTTCAATGGGGTTCGGGGTAAAGTTCAGGTCAAGTTCGGTACTGAACCCGAACTTTTCCGCGAAGTTCGGCCGAACCCACCGAACCCGAACATCCAGGTGTTCGCTCAACTCTATTTACAGTATGTATTGCATGTGCAAGCAAAGACTGAACAAACTCATTCATATAATCCGGAAAATCAAACAATTCTCCAGTGCATCTGGTTTGCAAACAAATTTGTTCATGAGTAATAATGTTTGTAGTCTTGGCTGACAGACGTATTCAAATGTATTATTTGTGAAATGCTAAAGAAGATGTGTCATCCAGAATATACTTCGGAAATGTTTTATAAGACTGAAAGAAATAGTGCGGATGTTGCCCAATAAAACCATTTTGTTCCTTTTCTCCCTTTTTTTCGACTTCATCCCCTTGGTGAGCAGAATACTGGTTCACCATGCTTAAGGGGAATACAAACGTTGAATAGGGTTGAATAAAAGAGGGTGTAGTGCATAATATTTTGACAATTGACTGTGTGGTGTAGTCAGTGATATTTTGCTGGAGCTGGGGCAGCATAGTATAAGACTTGCAGAGGGGTTGAGGGGAGATCGGGGTCTACAAGATATGTGCAACTGCATCAAAGGTGTATTAGCCATCGTGTTGCTTACCTAAAACATGCTCTGTTTTCTTCAGTTGTGCCAACAGTGATCATAGATCCAGTCATTAGGTAGGTTCACTATTGCCCCTGATCCTGCATTTCTTTTGTAATGCAGGGCAACCAGTTGTGTACTTGTAGTCCTCAGTCTACAGGGCTAATGTCATGCATAGAGCACGTGTACCTCTTTATGTCTTTTCCTGCTCATAAATGCTCATATCATTTGATGGGCAGTACATGCAAATTACTGCCTAGTCCTGCTCTGCTGCACCTTACAACGTTTCGGAGTCATGCATGGCTTTACTGAGGGCAGATCGTGCCAGACAAATTCTTTGACTATATTACCAGTGTTTTGGACCAGGGTGGTGCTGTGGACATAGCTTATCTTGATTTCAGCAAGGCATTTGATACAGTTCCACATAATGATCTGATACAAAAGTTGTACAAGCTGGGACTTAACCCTTGGGTGGTTCAGTGGATATGCAGTTGGCTAATGGATAGATCCCAGAGTGTGGTTGTAAATGGGGTTCACTCAGAACAGAGACCAGTTACTAGTGGGGTACCACAAGGCTCTGTATTGGGTCCTTTTCTATTCAACCTATATGTAAGTGATATAGCTAAAGGTTTGCTGGCAATGTATGTCTCTTTGCTGATGATACAAAGGTGTGTAATAGGGTTGATATCCCTGCAGGTGTCTGTAACATGGAACATGATTTGGCATTGCTGGAAGATTGGTCAAAGCAGTGGAGACTGCAGTTCAATATTTCTAAATGTAAAATAATGCATCTAGGGAAAAAGAATCCGCTTAGAGAGTACAGCATTGGGGGCACAGTGTTAGCCAGCACTACAGAAGAAAAAGATTTGGGGGTGCTTATTTCAGATGATTGCAAAATGAGCAAACAGTGTAACCAGGCAGTGGGAAAAGCAAATAGAATTCTGGGATGTATCAGTAGAGGGATCACCAGCAGGAGGAAGGAGGTTCTGATTCCTCTATATAGATCTTTAGTGAGACCTCACTTAGAATACTGTGTCCAGTTCTGGAGACCTCACTTACAAAAAGATATTGATAAGATAGAACGAGTTCAGAGACGGGTAACAAAAATGGTGAAAGGTCTGGGGGATAAAACATATCAAAAGCGACTTCAGGAACTTAATATGTACGGTCTGGAGGAAAGAAGGGAGAGGGGAGACATGATTGAAACCTTTAAATACATCAAGGGGGTGAATAAGGTTCAGGAGGGCAGTCTTTTCAATATGAAACCAAAATCAAGAACACGGGGACATGACCTCAAACTAACTGGGGGGAAGTTCAAAACTAATCTTAGAAAGTATTATTTTACTGAAAGGGTGGTTGATGATTGGAATAGACTACCAGCAGAGGTTGTGAGACGGTCAACAGTAAATGGCTTTAAACATGCTTGGGATAAACATAAATCCATAGTTAAACAAAAAGGTTAATGTAAAAAAAAAATATATATATAAAAAAAAATAAATAATAAAATAAATAAATAAATAACAAGGGGCAGACTCGATGGACTACTCAGTCTTTTTCTGCCGTCACTTTTCTATGTTTCTATGTTTCTCTTCGCCAGGTATGTGATAATCACATGTGATGTCATCACATGTCTGTCAAAGGGGTCCTGCGTGACTCTGAAACATTGCACTCTCTTGCTTGTAATGTCATCATGCTTCAATAAAAGAATGTTTGGACTGAAGGTTCATGGTGTACTGGCAAATATATTAATTATAGCATGTGCAGCCCTCACAGCTCATCACCCCTTTACTACATCGGGTTTCCAATACTTCTCTCTTCCCCACCCTGCCCTGCACGCCCAACATATACCATTCTCCCAGATCAGTGCACACAGGGCTCGACTCCTGTGGGAACGTATAGGAACAATGTTCCGGTACTTTTTTCACAGCGGGAACTTAGTTCCCGTTAGCAGCTGCATCCTGCAGGACTGGCCCAAGTATTTGTACAATGTTGTCACGCATTTTTTAAAGAAAATTTTCTGTGCCTGCTCTGTGTGACAAAATGCCTGGGGACTCTTTTATATAGAGGAGGGATACTTCGGCTCTGGCCGCATAAGACGCTGCTCTTCAGTGAGTCCCGGCTTAGTTAGTGTCAGATTGATCTCAGCACTGTACAGAGGCACTAGGTTTTGAAATCACTGGGACATGTGGCGCCTCTGTAAATGCCAGCTGCACTGAGGAAAGGAAAGGAGGTGGAAGCCCTCAGCTGAGCCATAGAGGAGGGAATTTTGCTCTCTCCCCGTGCATGAAAGTCATGCCCGCCCCTCTCCCTCCTTACCAGGGCTGCCATCAGGGGGTACAGGCCAGCCCATACACTTGTAAGGGGCCCCAGGGTCTGGATGGGCCCAGCCGCCTGGCAGAGTTGTAAGAAGGCAGGAGCGAGTGCAGGGGAGCTCCTGGCTGTTTCTATATGTGTGTGAGTCGGCGGCTGCATTGAGCTGACATGGGGCTTTTTGTTGCCACCTCTGGGCATTTCCAGCATGTGCACCCCTCTTGTGTAATGTATAATGGACTGCAGGTCCTGTGTCACAGCAACATGTAGAAACAAGCTGGGACTAGGAGGACCACCTTACAAGTAAGGGCTGTTGTATAAGTGGGGGGTGGCTGTGTCTACATGTCTGTTTGTGTGTGTATATGCATGTATGTGTGTGTGTGTGTTACATGTCTGTCATATAAACAGGTGTGAACAGGGGCGTATCATGAAATGAGTGGGCCTGTGTGCAAGATAAAAAGTGGACCCCAGTAATGGACAAAAAAAGCGGCGCGCGTGACAAATGGGTGTGGCTTAAAATGTGCTAAATATTGGGCGTGGCTAAAGGGGGTGTGGTTTATTACAGTCTGTGATGACTTACATAGTGCAGAATGCAGTAATGTTAAATAGGGAATGTACAGTGCAGAGTGTATGGCGGTGGGTAGTATGTGCAGGTACGTGGGGTGTATTTGGTGGTGGGTAGTATGTGCAGGAGAGGAGTGAGGCATGTATGGAGGTGGGTAGTATGTGCTGGAGTGAGGCGTGTATGGAGGTGGGTAGTATGTGCAAGAGAGGAGTGCGGAGTGTATGGAGGTGGGTAGTATGTGCAGGGAGAGGGGTATGGAGTGTATGGAGGTGAGTAGTATGTGCAGGAGAGGAGTGTGGTGTGTATGGAGGTGATTAGTATGTGCAGGGAGAGGGGTATGGAGTGTATGGAGGTGGGTAGTATGTGCAGGAGAGGAGTGTGGAGTGTATGGGGATGGGTAGTATGTGCAGGGAGAGGGGTATGGAGTGTATGTAGGTTGGTAGTATGTACAGGGAGAGGGGTATGGAGTGTATAGAGGTGGATAGAATGTGCAGGTGAGGAGTGTAGAGTGTATGTAGGTGGATAGAATGTGCAGGAGAGGAGTATGGAGTGTATGGTGGTAGGTATTATGTTCAGGATTGTGTCAGTAGGGTAGTGGACGATGTCAGTAGTTCTTTATTTTTTATTTTTTTTTTAAAGATTTTTACAATTTAATTTTTTAGTATTTTTTTTTCCATTTTTTCAAAAAAAAATTGGCGCCCAATGGATGGTGTCAGTAGAGCAATGGACCGTGTCAGAATGTTTTTATTTTTATTATTTTTTTTTCACAATTTTATTTTTTAAAATTAATTTTTGTATATATATATATTTTTTTTTTTTTTTTACA
>BLSH010134623.1:114525-125037 GCA_018402905.1 Glandirana rugosa
ATGCGAGATTCAGGGGGGAGTGTGGACATGCGAGAGTCAGGGGGGAGTGTGGACATACCAGAGACGGGGGGGAGTGTGGACATGTAAGAGTCGGGGGGGAGTGTTGACAGGGGGGACTGAGAGCGTACAGGTGTGAGGGGGGACTTAGAGCGTACAGGTGTGATTGGGGGCTGAGGCACTGAAAAACTTGGTGGGATGGCTAGTGGGCGGAATCGGTGGGGTGGCAAGTGGGTGAGCCCTGTGAAATGTTGGTGGTCAGGCTGGGGGGGGCCCAGGCCAAATGCAGTGTAAGGGGCCCCACATTTTCTGATGGCTGCCCTGCTCCTCACCTCCAGGCAGCCAGGAGCTGTGTTTCCTTCTGTGGAGCTGCTGTGTGCTGAGCCAAGCCCAGGACAAGAGGGGAGTTTCCTATCCCAGCCCCGGAGGAAGAAGGATTTCTTCTGGAAATGTAAGTAGACTGCTCCCACCTCCTCACTATCACACATCACCTGCCTGGCCCTGTTCCTTATTATGGAGCTGCTGCCTGCTGAGCTAGGAGGGGAGAGGGGAGGGGGGCAGTGACTCCAGTCCTAATCTATGGAGGAAGGATAAGGATTGTCTCTTTGTCACTAAGCTGTGCCCACCCCTCACCACACCAAGCAGTGCCTGTTCCTTATGCAGCCACTGAGCTGGGACAAGGGGGGTGGGGGTGGGGGAACTCCTGTTCTCCTCTATGGTGGTGGCAGGCACTGATCTAGGGGTATGCCTGATCTTGAAAAGGGGAATCCTCCCCTTCTCTTGGTACACTGAGGGGATCATTCTCCTTCTCTGGGTACACTGAGGGGATCACTCTCCTTCTCTGGGTACACTTTGGGGGTCACTTTCCTTCTCTGGATACACTGAGGGGATCTCTTTGCTTCTCTGGGTACACAGAGGGGGCCACTTTCCTTCTCTGGGTACACTGAGGGGATCACTCTCCTTCTCTGGGTACACTGAGGGGGTCACTCCCCTTCTGTGGATACACTAAGGGGGTCACTCCCCTTATATGGGTACACTGAGAGGTCACCTCCCTTCTCTGGCTACACTGAGGGGGTCACTCTCCTTCTCTAGGTATACTGAGGGGGTCACTGCCCTTCTCTGGGTACACTGAGTGGTCACTCCTCTTCTCTGGGTATACTGAGGGTCACTCCCCTTCTCTGGGTACTCTGAGGGGGTCATTTTCCTGCTCTGGTTACACTGAGGGGGTCACTCCTCTTCTCTGGGTACACTGAAGGGGTCAATCACCTGCTCTGGGTACACTAAGGGGGTCACTACCCTTCTCTGGGTCCTCTGAGGGGGTCACTCTCCTTCTCTGGGTCCTCTGAGGGGGTCACTCTCCTCCTCTGGGTACACTATGGAGGTCAATCCCCTTCTCTGGGTAGACTGAGGGGGTCACGCCCCTTCCCTGGGTAGACTGAGGGGGGTCACTCCCATTCTCTGGGTACACTGAGGGGGTCACTCTCCTGTTCTGGGTACACTGAGGGGGTCACTCTCCTTCTCTGGGTACACTGAGGGGGTCAATCTCCTGCTCTGGGTACACTGAGGGGGTCCTATCCTGCTCTGGGTACACTGAGGGGGTCACTCTCCTTCTCTGGGTAAACTGAGGGGGGCACTCTCCTTCTCTGGGTACACTGAGGGGGTCACTCTCCTTCTCTGGGTACACTGAGGGGGTCACTATCCTGCTCTGGGTGCACTGAGGGGGTCACTCTCCTGCTCTGGGTACACTGAAGGGGTCACTCTCCTGCTCTGGGTACTCTAAAGGGGGTCACTCTCCTGCTCTGGGTACTCTGAGTGGATCACTCCTCTTCTGGGCATTCTAAGCAGTAAGCCTGCTTTATATGGGCACTGTGATCTTAAGGGTCATTCCTGCTCTGGGCAGTGCAAAGGGGCACTCCTGCTCTGGGCATCCCGGGGAGTAACTCCTAGTCTGGGCACTTCTGGTTAAGCCTGATCTATATGGAGACTGCTGATCTTGGCAACACTTTTAGGGGATCACTCCTAATCTGGGCACTCTAAGGGGTCATTCTTGACACCCCTCCCCAATTGTATGCAGTTCACTGACCCCCACTGTATGCTGCCCCCTCCCACATACACTGTATGCATGGTAGAGGGGGCACATAGACCACCAGTGTGTTGACCACACATAGTGCTGACCTCTTCACTGTATATTCTGTGTTGTAAGTTTTACAATGAAGGGGGCTCACTGACTGCTATAATCCTGGAGGTTAACTTTCGCACACATAGCTAATAGGTTTAGCTACATTTTTATAGCTTAAATATTGATATTTGCACTGTTTTTAGCACTAAAGGCCATTTTAGGTATTTTTTGCTGTGTCAGTAAAATATGTGGGGGGGGGGGTAAATCTTGGTTGAGTTCCCACACTTTTTTCCCCAGGACTTGTGCACACACATACTCACAGCACATCCCCATCCTGCCCCTGCTCAGAGTGGTCATCGTGCATCCCCATCCTACGCACTCTCTACCCCCAACTTACACTCATTCCCTACTCTGAGCGAATGCATTCCTCCCCAGCCACCTCACAGCACACACTACCCCCCACTCCCTTCCTAGCCAGTAAACCTGTACTCATACCAGATGTCCATCACATCTTCTAAGCCCTCCTCCCCCCTGCTCACAATACGTTCCAGTTCTAAACCTCCTCTGCCCTTCATCACTTTTTACTACTCCTACTGCCGATACACCCCTCTCCATCATATGCTTGACTTCACATATGTCCTCCACATATCTGCCCGCTTGCATACCCTCTGCACTCCTCTATCCATAGCACCCATCTCTGTACTCTTTGCACTCCACTCCTGCACATACTGCTCACTGTCATAATCTCCACGGTCCTCTCCTGCACACCTGTGATAACCTTCACACTCCTATTCTGCAAATACTGCCACTCTCATACCCACCACACTCCTCTCCTGTACATACTGCCTGCTGGCATACCCCCTAACTGCTTTCTTACACATTCTGTCCGCTATCTATTATCATACCCTCTGTACTACTCCCATGCATATACTGCACTGTGTTATACCCTCATCTCTATTATCCTGCACATACTACCCACTTCAATGTGCTCCACATCTTTTTCCTGCACATATAGCCCTTTGTCATACCCTCCACACTCCTCTGCTGCACATATATCCAACTGTCATACCCTCCACACTGCTTTCCGGTACATTCTTCCAGTTGTCATACCCTCAGCACTCCCCTCTTACACATACTGCCCACAGTAATACCAGATACAGTCTTCACCTGCATATACTGCACACTGTCACACCATCTACACTTCTTTTCTGCAGATACTGTCTGCTGTAATACCCTCAGCACTCCTCTCCTCCACACTTCTTTCCTACACATACTGCGCACTGTCATACCATCTACACTGCTATCATACCCTCAGGAGAAACAGAAAAAGCACACAAGGGCACACTGGCCTAGCGCATTATCCTCGGTAATAATGTGAATTTATTAAAAATCATAAAAACATACTCACAAACAGATTCAGTCAACAAGCATAGGCAGTGCTGGAGCGGCTACGGATCCAATCCACCGTCTCCTACTGGTATCCTAGGTATGCTGGCTAACGCGTTTCGAGGCCACAGCCTCTTCCTCAGAGCCTCTGAGGAAGAGGCTGTGGCCTCAAAACGCGTTAGCCAGCATACCTAGGATACCAGTAGGAGACGGTGGATTGGATCCGTAGCCGCTCCAGCACTGTCTATGCCTGTTGACTGAATCTGTTTGTGAGTATGTTTTTATGATTTTTAATAAATTCACATTTTTACTGAGGATAATGCGCTAGGCCAGTGCGCCCTTGTGTGCTTTTTCTGTTTCTTCAGTGTATCGGGACTTCCCCAGTCCATTAAGTGGTGGCAAGGTGGCCTGTTACCCGGTAATAGCACAAACAGATATTTCCTCCTCACCATTGCAGAGAAGATTCTCTTCTTGAGCGCAGGAAAGAACTAGTACTTTGGCTGCGTATTTCTCATACCCTCAGCACTGCTCTCCTGCACACTTTCATACCATCTACACTCCTGTGCTGCTCATACTGCCCACTGTCATACCCTCAGTACTCCTCTCCTGTATATACTGCTTGCTGTCATACCCTCCGCACTCCTCTCCTCCACATACTGCCTGCTGTCATACTCACATGGCTTTACTGCACATCTTACCAACGAAAACAATTGTTCACTAATATACTAGTAATATATTGTAATATACCAGACTTTGTCCATTCTGGGACATTAATGGGAACACTTTTTCTAGTTAAAGTGTTTGTTAACTCATATAATTAAGTCTATGCCAGCCCCTCTATTAGAGCTAGGCATAGCACACTGTATTAGTCTTTTCTAAAAACTAGGCTTGTAAATATCTGTTTAGAGCGATCTTCAGGCTGGTCACGTGACTTCCAGCCACTGTACAGCTCCAATACATGGCTTCTGCAGGAGGGACCGAGATCTCCCTCTGACGTCAGCTGGGGAGGTCACATGGCCGCTCAGCCCCTCTTGCAGTAGCCCTGGAAACTGCCCGAGAGTCACGTGACCGGCCTGAAGATCGCTCTAAACCAGTATTTACAAGCCTCGTTTTTATAAAAGGCTATAATAGAGGGGCTGGCTGTGAGCATTTATCATGTTTACTAATAGTGGCGGGTGGCGGGGGGGGGGGGGCGGGGAGGAGACACGAAACACAGAACACGGAGCTGACGGACAGGGAGGAGGGGGTGAGGGGGAGAAAGGAGAGCAGGGCTGCAGATGACGGAGGGATGTACGCTGACCATGGTGGTCAGGGCTCAGCAGCCTTGGTTATCGTGGTCAGCGCAAAGAGGGGGACACAGGAAGTGGCAGGATCAGGGAGGTTTTTTACAGTTTCAGATTACACGACACAAGCACTGTGCTGTTTAATCTGCTTTAAGGGACAGGATCTCGATTTGTTTTGGGTTAACAAACACTTTAATGATACATTGTTACCATTTCTGTCACACGTTTCCTCAAAGTGCAAACATTGTCTGTGCCTACTTCAAATAAAACAATTTGGTCAAATGTAGAACCTAGTACTGAAAAAATAAATGCTTCTTTTTTTTACACGAGAGATTTATTATAAGAACCCGTGAACACAACTCAAGTTACAAATTAACATATTTTTACTTTCTTGATTGTAAGCTTTGCATTGATTTACCTACTTATGCAATATTTACAGCAATTGTAGGATAATATAATCTGCAACGTGCTCTCGGTATAATTATGTGAACTGGCAGAAAGAACTGTAGGTGAACTTTTTTCTGGTTATTCTGATATTTGTGAAAAAGGTAATGTAACAGTGCCACCTACTGTGCCATTTACACTTAATGCATTTTTATTACACTAAATGTCAGGGCTAAGAGCGTGTGCAGACTGGCAATCTTGTTGCCATACTGAATGGGGAGTATGGGACTAAAATATACATATAGGCACCATTACCTGTGTTATATTGCATGTTAAATGGGATTGCCAGTGCATGCTGTGATAAAAAAGAGCAGTTCTAAACAACAACTAAAATCATGTAGTGAACATGTGCAGAAATTCCATCTGTACTCTGCAGAAACATGCTTTGCAGTCTCTCACCCTGTAAACTGAACATGGGGTTGTTTAGAAATATGGATCACATGAGCTACATTTTACAGCCTTAAAGTGGTTCTAAAGTTAAAATGTTTTTTTTTTTTACCTTAAAGTGTTTGTAAAACGTTGTTTTTTATTACTTAATAAAAACAACAAACACGTCATACCTGCTTTGTGCAAAGGTTTTGCACAGAGCAGCCTTGATCCTCCTCTTCTGGGGTGCCCTGCCAGCGCTCTTGGCTCCTCCCCTTCATCCAGTGCCCCCACAGAAAGCCGCTTTCTATGGGGGCACCTGTGCGGGCTCACTCCCGAGTCCTGCTGCTGCGTGCATTTACACGGACAGTGGAACTCAGCCCCCCCCCCCTATCCTGTGTCACTGGATTTGATTGACAACAGTGGGAGCCAGTGGCTCCTGTTGCTGTTTATCAATCTGTCCAATAAGAAGACAGACAGCAGCTGGAGCTGCTGCGCTTGTGCACATCGCTGGATTGGAGCAGTCTCAGGCAAGAAAAAAAGGGGGGTTAACCTTGATACATAGAATGTATTAAGGTGAAAAACCTTGAGGCTTTACAACCACTTCAATGCATTGCCTGCATTAAGATAAACAAGGTTGCACCACTTGTTGTGCCCTCCCACCCTAAACACCTACCTGAGCCCTCTCACCATCCAGTGCTGTCCTGTCCGCAACGCCACTGCTCCCTCTTCCTGGTTTCACCATAGGCTCTTGCTGCTGTCAGTCAAATCCTGTGAGGAGGGAGCGAGGGCATAGCCAAGCCATGCTGTGTGTGTCTATGGATGCACACAGCTCAGCTTGGAAGTGTGCCTGCATGAGTGCCCGCAGGAAGGAGGAGGAGACAGCACTGGCGGGGACCAAAAAAGAGGAGGTAAGCCATCGCTCTGCAATACCCTGCATAGAGCAGTTAAGTAAAAAAAAGGCCTCATGCACACTGGTTTCTGACAAGGGATGATCTGCATTATAAACTCACTAAGCTGCATTATTTCTAAACATTTTAGGTGAGTTTATCAGATTTTAGAGTTTGGAGTTTGGGAGTGTATTTATTTCATTGGCCAGGACTGTAATTTATTATGGCCATTGAAATAAATAAACGCTAAATTGCTAAATGTGTCTAGAGTTTATGCGCGTTTATGAGCATTTTTCAGCGTTCAGTGTGTTTTGTGGTCAGAAGAACTGCTAATGAACGCGATTTTAGGGCATTCAGACAACAGCCCATACACTCGTCTGCTGATAAACTGCTATAAATGTCTGTGTGTCCATGGACATATAGGATAAAATAGAGGGGAGTTTAAGGGCAGTTAAAAAACTGCCCAAACTCACAAAAATGTGAGTTTAACAGCAGCAGTGTGCATGAGGCCATAGGCTCCTTTCACACCGGAGCCGCCTGAGCGTTAGCGGTAAAACAGTGCTAATTTGCAGCGTTTTACCGCTTGTTATAGCGGCGCTATGCTGCCGCTATTCAGGCAGCGGTGGTGCGCTTTTAACCCCCCCACAAGCGGTTAAACAGGGATTAAAAGTGCCAGTTTGCGGTGCTCCCGAATTGGTGTTCAGTCGCACCGCACAAGCGCACCGCCCCAGTGTGAAAGCACTCAGGCTTTCACACTAGGGTGTATTGGGGGGAGTTTTTCAGGCGCTTTTTAGTCGCTATTTTTAGAGCAAAAAGCGCCTGAAAAATGCCTTGGTGAGAAAGGGGTCTAAGGCTTCAATATACATAGGATGTTTGAAAATCTCTTCTGAACCCTGGAACTTAAAAACTTTTGCCACCTTTACATGCCGCGTATGCGCGTATAGCGGCGTTTATGTGCGTTTGCATTTAGAAGCGTTTAAATAACCTCAGTAGAACCTCCCAAATGCCCACAGTGCAGGAAAAACAAGTAGTATTAAGGCTCCATTTACACGGGATGCTATATCAACCTCCCCTGAACGTTTTTTTTGACAGCTAGAATCCGGCGTCTAAAACGGCCGTTTTGCCGCATTTTGCATGCCACGTTTAGTAGCGTTTTGCCGCGTTTGCATCTAGGAGCGTTTAAAAAATATATATATTTTTTTTTATTTTTTAGAATGGAAACGCCTGTAAACGAAACGGTTCTAGACGCGAGTTAACACATTTAGGCGTGTTTAGCGCCGTTTACAAGCTGTTTGGCATTTCAAATGCCTCTGAACTGGCGTCTGAACCCATTTTTTTTTCATTCCAAAAAAAAGTCTTTAAACTCAACTGCCTGGAAACGACCTTAAACGAACCTGTGTAAATGTACTGATAAGATAACATAGAGGAAAGTTCAGGGGCAGCTGAAAAAATGCCCAAATGCCTCAAAATGTCCAGTTACCAGCAGCAGTGTAAATGAGGTCTAACTATTTCAGCCATTCTGTGAGAGAAATCTCTCTCTCTCTCTTGCTCTCTCATTCTGGAAAGTCTGTTTATTTCCACATCGTAAATGGTCAGAAATATTTCCCCATTGAAAACACCTATAAACGAAAATGCTTGTAAACATGGGTCACCGCGCTTCCATGCATTTATGCGCTGTTACAAGCATTTACTGTTTCAAATGCCACTAAACGACTGTCCTAAATGTGATTGATCTGCTTTCAAAAAAATTCTTCTAACCTCAACTGCTTCTAAACTACTATAACGACTCAGTGTACATGTACCCATAAGATAACATTGAGGAGAGTTCAGGGGCTGCAGAAAAAAATGCCCAAATGCTCCTAAAAGTCCAGTTAAGCCTCATTTACACTGCTGCTGGTAAACGCACATTAAGGCTCCATTTACACGGGACGATATGTTAACCTCCCCTGAACGATTTATTTTGACAGCTAGAAGCGGACGTCTAAAACGGCCGTTTTGACACATTTTGCATGCGGCGTTTAGCGGCGTTTAACAGCGTTTGCGTCTAGGAGCGTTTTTAATGAAAATGTTTTTTTTTTTTATAAATGGAAATGCCTGTAAACAAAATGGTCCTAAACACGAGTTACCACGTTTAGACACGTTTAGCCGCTTTACAAGCTGTTTGGCGTTTCAAATGCCTCTGAACTGGCGTCTGAAACCATATTTTTGTGTTCCAAAAAAAGCCTTTAAACTCAACTTCCTGGAAATGACCTTAAACGACCCTGTGTAAATGCACTGATAAGATAACATAGAGGAAAGTTCAGGGGCAGCTGAAAAAAAATGCCCAAATGCCTCAAAACGTCCGTTTACCAGCAGCAGTGTAAATGAGGCCTTAGAGGCATTAGGGAATTTTTTCAGCTGCCCCTGAACTATCCTCTATGTTATCTTATCAGTACATTTACACAGGGTCATTTAAGGTAATTTCCCGGCAGTTGAGTTAAAAAAACTGGACGGTTTAGGTGCCGGTCTCTAGCTGTCAAGATAGAACGTTCAGTGGAGGTTGAAACAGCGTCCCGTGTAAGTGGAGCCTAACCAGCTGTAGTGTACATGAGGCCTAACTGTTACTGGGGCCAAAACAATGTTTGTTTTTGACTGCAGTGATGAGAAATTTTGAAGGAGCAGAATGAAAAATGTTTCTAGAATTCATTTCTTACAGTGTACATGATTTTTATTTGGGCAGTTCCATTCATTTAAAAATTGAATGGTCAAGGCAAAGAAAATTTTGAAGTATGACTTTCATCAAGTCATCAGATGTGCTGAGAATTTTCGTACAAATTAGTCATTCGCATGTTTCTATGAGAATCATACTAGTGTATGGCCAGTTTTAGATTTAGGTCTAATAAAAAATAATTACACCTGCGGATGTAGAGATTTTAATAGCAATACAGTTACAAGATAATTGACAGGGTGAAAATTAAAGCCACTCAGCAGGTATTCCCTAAGTGTGTATGAATGTAAAATGTAATTGGAGGTTTTTTTTTAACAAGGCTTGGGAAAAAATTATTACATTCTGTGGACAGATTAATAAAATCATGTAATTCTAAAGAAAAGAAGATCTAACAACAACCTTGCGTTTATTTTTATCCCTTTTTGTTGTATTGAGGTAAATAAAGTAGATCTAAACATTAACTTAATGACATTAAGTGGTTGATTTACTAAAGGCAATAGGCTGTGCACTTTCCAAGTACAGTTGCACTTGGCAAGAGAATTTGGCCCGATGCTTAGTAAATCAGGTGAAGCTTCACTCTGCAAACAATATCCAATCACATGCGAGGATAAAAAATAGCATGTTTGCTAGGGTTACCATTTACTCCTTATGGACACACTTGCCCTATACTCTGCAACCTATTCTGTGAGTACCCCATAGGGAAATACCCTCACTTGTATCTATTATGTAGACTGGGTGAAAATGAATCCAATGCATAATCGCAGGCAAACATTCACTCTGTCGAAGGACAGCACACTCAGCTTCAGAATGGTGATCCATCCCTTGCATCTGAACAAGAACACCGCTCTCAGCATCTGAGTCTGTGCTCTATTACAGGCAAACATCAAGTGGCCTATTTGACTAAAGCAGAATTCTCTGCAGCTATGTCAGACACAGAAGGAAATTAACCACTTAACAACCGCTCTATAGACAAATGACGTCTACAGAGCGGTTGCTTAATTCTGGGAGGACGTCTATTGACGTCCTCCCAGAATCGCGGTTCCCGCGCGCCCCCTGGGGCGCGCACACGGGAACATCCGTGACCGTCGGGTCCGGGGGACCCGACTGATCACGGATCGTGATGAATGGCCGCTGTGCGCGGCCTTTCATCACGTGATCGCGCCGTCAAATGACGGCGCGATCACATGTAAACAAGCCGGCGCTTCCGCCGGCTTCTCTCTCCTCTCCGCACCGATCGGTGCAGTGTGAGAGGAGAGAGGGGGGAGAGAGGACACGCTGCAGCGCTGTGGGCGATGTGCAATGCCCACAGCGCTGCCTAGG
>BLSH010134623.1:126386-143282 GCA_018402905.1 Glandirana rugosa
CAGAGAAATAAGGATTTCCCCGTACTACTCTCAGTAGAACGTGTTACGGTTTCACAAATGTCTGTCACCGTTAATCGCAAAATTGTGTTTGTGCGTACAATACATTTCGAGGGAGAAAAAGAAGATAACTGTTAGACCCCCTCTTTTTAGAAGACGTCGAAGGAGATTATAAAGGAGTTATAGAAGAATTGGTGAACTGTTGACCCGTGAATTTGGGGGAATTGTTGGTCTGGTTAAAAGTCGAAAGTCACGAGAGTGTGAAACTTACTGTTAATGAGTCAGTACGTTGTGACGTGGGTATACTTTAAACGCAGGAAAAAAAGTGTGTTTATCTCGTGTTGCATGACTGAGTAATTGTCATTCAAAGTGTGAGAGCACTGAAAGCTGAAAATTGGTCTGGTTGTTAAGGGGGTTTAAGTGCCCAGTTGTCAAGTGGTTAAGAAGATATTGAGGAAATATTAGAGGAAGCTGCAGAAGATTTTTCTCCCCCAGATTGTCAATAGAAGAAAAAGAGGGAGCTTTACATAACATGCGTGTTTGTGTTAAAACGCTAATTGCCACTGTCTGTAAACACTTTGGCATTGTGCAAGATGACTCTCATCATGCCCCTTTAGGAATAAAGAGACCTGCAAAACCCTGCAAAGCATTCCCTGTTCATAAACAGACTCTTTCAAAAGAGTGTGCACATGCAGTAGAACGTTTGATGTCATGAGACAAATTTCCAGGACAGCTGAATAGGGCTGCAAAAGACGCCCCACACATATGCCTTTTCCAGGAAGATATGTATTTGGTGAGGCATTTTGCCAGTTTATCAAAGATTCCACAGGTGGGAAGGTTTTACACCCACAGCAGAAGGTCTCAAAGAGTGGTGAGTGTCTGATACACTTTCTTTCTCTCTGGGTTACAGGTGTACTAGACCCGCGAGTTCAATCTGTGGTTTCAAATGGCACAAATCAGAGCTCAAAACTCTACCACCTCACTGCTTTCTTCTTTCAAATCAACTCAAAATGCCCAAGAACAGTTCGTTTTGCAAAATGCCCTAAACCTCCTTTTGTCCTAGGAAGTCATTGTGCCAGTACCACCACAAGACAATATTTCCTTTGAACCTGTAAGGGATATCCCCCTAGAGAATCTTTCATGTAAAGTAGCCTTTTTGGTAGAGTTGGACGAATGGTTCGGCCCTAGCATGAGTTTGGGCCGAAAATCAGCTGTTCGACGAACACCCGAATTATTGTCATTGGTGCCCAGGGCTGTTAGTTTCCACATCCCATTGGCAGCGTCTGCATCATATGGTAGGAGATTATCTAGGGACGAAAACAGACATAGAGAGCTTTCCAGTTGACGATCCACTGGGTTACTGGGTGATGAGAATAGACCACCAGCCAGAACTTGCCCAGTATGCAATTGAGCTGCTGGGCTGTCCTGCGTCCAGCATTCTTTCAGAACGGGCATTTAGTGCTGCCGGAGGTTTTGTGACAGATAAGAGAGAACTTCTGTCCACAGACTCTGTGGACCAGCTGAAATTGATCAAAATGAATCAGTCCTGGATTAGCAGCAGCTATCAAGCCCCTGATGCCGAGGTCGCTGATTAAGTGCTTTCTGGATCTTGAATGTTTAGACTGCCTAGCTTTGTGGGTGCTGATTTCATCTGGAAGACATTTTTTGGTGTGCATCAAGAGTATCTCTATAGGGTTACAGTGTGAAGGCACCACCGACACCCAAACACCAATTTTTCCACACCTGTTTGACAGGTGCATATCATTTTATGTTTTGACAGCAAGGCCAATTCTTGCTTTCATCAAGAGTACCTCTATAGGGTTATTGTGTGAAGGCACCACCGACACCCAAAGACCACTTACTTCTGTCCAAGTCTGCGAAAGAGACACCAGATTTTATCCAAAAAAATCTCTAATCTTGTTCCGAGTGCACTAAATTGTGGCATCATCATACAAACTGGCTCCCCAAGCCGTTGTTTACAAAATAAAGAAAGCTTGCAGGGAAAATGTATTTTATTGGGATTTTATAAATGTCATTATTGCTGCAGCAGGTTTTATACATGGTACAGATGTGCCACTTTATAGGCAGACCAAGGGGGACCCCCAAGCACTAGATTTAAAGAATTTTTAATTTTTATGGTTTCACTTTAATCATCAGTAAATTACTGCTCATTTAAAAAATGATGTTTTTTACAAACTATTTTTTCATTGATGTCCCCCCAGGGCAATACCCAGACCCCCATAACCATTGTATGCCCAATTACTTGCATATAAGCCATCAAAATGGGCACATTTGATTTTTCCAGTTCGAGTCCCATAGACTTCAATGGGGTTTGTTATTCGGTTCCAAACTTTTGTGATGTTCGAAAAATCTGCCGCGAACCGAACGGGAGGTCATTCGGCCCATCTCTACTTTTTGGTCACTATCACATCTAATAGACGTGTTTCTGAACTGGCAGCCCTTTTCTGTAAACAAGGTTTTTTCATTCTTCACAGTGACACAGTCTTACGCCCAAGACTATCCATTCTTACAAAAATGGTCTGTGTTCCACCTCACAGAGGACACGCTCCTAAGCATCCAAAGGAAATATCTCTACATCATCTGGACGTAGAGTCGTTAGAGTATACCTCATGGGGCTACTGCACCAGTCAGATGGATTCCCTCTTTGTCCTGTCTTTTGCACCTTGCAAGGGATACCCTGCTTCAAATTCCACCATTGCACAATGAATACAAAATCTGATTGCAAGAGCCTAAATTCTCAAAGAGAAATCTTCTCCTGCGCCTCCATGAACCATTTGACCAGATCAGTGGGTGTTTCATGGGCATTTTGGCACCAAGTCTCAGTAGCTGAATTGTGTAAGGCTGCCACCTGGTCATCTCAAAGCAGCCCTCTGAAGTTGGGTCTTTTGCTCCTTGTTGTTGGGTCTGTTGGCACAGTTCTGTTTGCCTCATTGTTGCCTATACTTCCTAATTGCTTGGAGATGTCCCATGGTGTATGAATATTCTGCCTTTATCTAGTACTGTACAATTAAGATAAGAGGAATTTTGACTTACCTCTAAATTCCATATTGTAAGTGTGTCCTTAAAATAATTTGTGCGACTATGCACATGGAGATAAAATGCACTTTCTGAATTAACCCATTTTCTACCCAGGCTGTCCTATATCCAGTTATAATAATCAGTATTTTCTTAATACCACATTCTAGTGAATTTTCATAGTTACACGTAAAAGAACTGATACTGCTATCTTTGTAATTGTTTTGGCAAATTTTACCTCTCCATTTAAGTGGAAGATCAGTGGAAGTCATAGGAAACATAAATGTACAATATAAATAATGGAGCATTTAACTGGGCGTCAAGTTTATTATTACTTTTTTAAAGTAGGTATTGCATCTTGCATGACCTCTACTGCCAGATATTTTTAACAGACAAATGGCAATGCATTGTAACCAATTCAATTTAATTTTGCTAAACTTAGGTGAGTAAAAGATAAATTCTGTTTGGTTGGTACTGGGAACTTCAATTTGAACATTGCACTTATTTATTGAATAAGCCTGACAGAAGTAAAAGCCAGGGAGAACTTTATTGTTGCAACAGCTACAGGCCCTTGGTGTATAGTTGCTTAAATGAAACATAAGTGTGCTGCACTTAAATCCCCTCCCATTCCCCCAAGTTTTGCAATGGACACATTCTCCCTCCCTTGCTAGGCTGTGCATTTGCAACTGTATCATGTAAAGAAATCAGCTAGTAGGTGGGTAAGAAGCATGTATTTGGAAAGAGATCTTTGTGCGCTAAAAGCCTTCCTGACATATTTTTATACACTATAATTCCATAAAAGCAGGTACTGACCTTTCTTTAATGCTAGTTGCCTCGCTGTCATGCTGTCCTTTTGTTTCAAAAACGTACCTAGAATAAGTATGCGGTTCCGGATTGCTGACTTTTTTCGGACTTTCCTGAGCTGTTCTTTGACTTACTAAATTGACATAGAATACTAGGCAATTTGCATTTTCAACAGCTGCAACCCCTATATTGCTCTTATGACAGGCTTACTTTAAAAACACAACATTTAACGGTTTAATCAACACAATGCATGCATGAGTAATTTGTTTTCTCAGAATAAGAAATAAGGTAAAATAACTGTACATCTATTGTCTTACAAAAGGTAATTGCTAGCAGTATTTGTTCTCAAGGTTGTTATTTGTACTTGCAAGTGTAAACCTCGAGAGACTTCTGCATAAAACCTGTGTAGCTGATATTTCCCTTCCCTGTACATTCATTTTGTAAAATGTCTTATTTTATAAAAAAAAAAAAAAAAATTTAAAAACAATTAATGATAATGTAACAACGTTAGAAGTTAAATGCAAGTCTCTGTTAATTAAAATATATTTTACAAAAATTAGCATTACATTTTTAGGTTAGAAAAATAGAATTTAAATATATTGAAGGGTTGCATATTATTACCTCTTCTTTTATGTTAAAAAAAAGTGGTCCATCTTATTTATCTGTTAAAGCATTATACAGTCAGGTCCATAAATATTGGGACATAATTCTAATCGTTTTGGCTCTATACACCACCACAATGGATTTGAAATGAAATAAACAAGATGTGCTTTAACTGCAGACTTTCAGCTTTAATTTGAGGGTATTTACATCCAAATCAGGTGAACGGTGTAGGAATTACAACAGTTTGTATATGTGCCTCCCACTTTTTAAGGGACCAAAAGTAATGGGACGGATTAACATTCATAAATCCAACTTTCACTTTTTAATACTTGGTTGCAAATCCTTTGCAGTCAATTACAGCCTGAAGTCTGGAACACAGACATCACCAGACGATGCTCTGCCAAGCCTCTACTGCAACTGTCTTCAGTTCCTGCTTGTTGTTGGGGCATTTTCCCTTCAGTTTTGTCTTCAGCAAGTGAAATGCATGCTCAATCGGATTCAGGTCAGGTGATTGACTTGGCCATTACATAACATTCCACTTCTTTCCCTTAAAAAACTATTTGCTTGCTTTCGCAGTATGCTTTGGGTCATTGTCCATCTGCACTGAGAAGCGCCATCCAATGAGTTCTGAAGCATTTGGCTGAATATGAGCAGATAATATTACCCGAAACACTTCAGAATTCATCCTGCTGCTTTTGTCAGCAGTCATATCATCAATAAATACAAGAGAACCAGTTCCATTGGCAGCCATACATGCCCACACCATGACACAACCACCACCATGCTTCACTGATGAGGTGGTATGCTTTGGATCATGAGAAGTTCCTTTCCTTCTCCATACTCTTCTCTTCCCATCACTCTGGTACAAGTTGATCTTGGTCTCATCTGTCCATAGGATGTTGTTTCAGAACTATGAAGGCTTTTTTAGATGTTGTTTGGCAAACTCTAATCTGGCCTTCCTGTTTTTGAGGCTCAATAATGGTTTACATCTTGTGGTGAACCCTCTGTATTCACTCTGATGAAGTCTTGTCTTGATTCTTGACTTTGACACACATACACCTACCTCCTGGAGAGTGTTCTTGATCTGGCCAACTGTTGTGAAGGGTGTTTTCTTCACCAGGGAAAACATTCTTCGGGTCCTCCACCACAGCTGTTTTCCATGGTCTTCCGGGTCTTTTGGTGTTGCTGAGCTCACCGGTGCGTTCTTTCTTTTTAAGGATGTTCCAAACAATTTATTTGGTCACACCTAATGTTTTTGCTATCTCTGATGTGTTTGTTTTGTTTTTTCAGCCTAATTATGGCTTGCTTCACTGATAGTGACAGCTCTTTGGATCTCATATTGAGAGTTGACATCAACAGATTCCAAATGCAAATAGCACACTTGAAATGAACTCTGGCCCTTTTATCTGCTCCTTGTAAATGGGATAATGAGGGAATAATACACACCTGGCCATGGAACAGCTGAGCAGCCAATTGTCCCATTACTTTTGGTCCCCGAAAAAGTGTGAGGCACATATACAAACTGTTGTAATTCCTACACCGTTCACGTGATTTGGATGTAAATACCCTCAAATTACAGCTGAAAGTCTGCAGTTAAAGCACATCTTGTTTGTTTCATTTCAAATCCATTGTGGTGGTGTATAGAGCCAAAAAGATTCAAATTGTGTCGATGTCCCAATATTTATAGACCTGAATGTAGGTCACACCTATTTTTTAATGTTAGTTTGACCTATAAAGCAAAACCAGAGATTGGATATTACTGTTATACTTGACACAGATTCATCTAGAATGATATTCTGGGTTCTGGCCCTGGGTACTGGCCCTGTACTCAATTATAGATTTTTGACTTTTGTCAAATGTTGATGTTTTTGTACAGAAAGTCTTCATGTATATGTTGCATAACCTCCATAAGGACTGCTGAATTTTAACAAACACTCCTGCTTTCCCAATGTTGACCGGCAATGCACCCAGCAACATACCGACTCTATAGAAGCAAGTGTCAGGCTTCAGGCTTTCTAACATTTAAAAATGTATTTGCTCAGTAACATGTGAATAGTGGGTTAGGGCACGCAATTCCCACAAAAACAAAGAAACACCAACCAAAAAAGTTGTTGATGGCTCTAATAATTCAGTAGTAGCAACCCAATAACCTATTTTGACCTTTGACCCTATATAGTAGTAGTAGCTTAGTCACAGGAACCTTGAATAGTTGAACAAGAGACTCCCCAGAAGACACTCCAGGTGGGCAGCTATCATCCTATTCCCTAAGCTTATGCCACAGGCCAGGTTAGATTCTCTAGAATCTTTTTACCTCTGCCACTGGTCAGGTTTAGGAAAGTTTTGTTCTCTGCCACAGGTAAGCTTGAATACTCTAGGAACAGACAGGCAAGTAGGAGAACAAAGCCCCTCTTCTCTTTGACTTCCTCTCCTAGGTACAGTGGGGAAAATAATTATTTGATCCCCTGCAGTAAGTTTGCCCCCTTACAAAGAAATTAAGGGTCTATATTTTTGTTATCATAGGTATATTTTAAATTATATAGACAGAATATCAACCAAATATCCAGAAAAAATACACATAATTTATACAAATGTATACATTAAGTTGCAGTTCAGTGAGTAAAATACGTATTTGATTCCCTACCAACCAGCAATAATTCTGGCTCCCACAGACTAGCTACAGTATGTGCTCATGTGGTACACAGATTAGTCCTGTCAATTTAAGAAAGTGCTCCTAACGGCAGCTCATTTTGCGTATAAAAGACACCTGTCAACAGAATCTTTTGCTTCCATTCAAACCCACCATCATGAGCAAGACCAAAGAGCTGTCAAAGGACATGAGGAACAAGATTGTAGACCTGCACAAGGCTGACATGGGCTACAAGACCATCAGCAAGAAGCTTGGTGAGAAGGAGACAACTGTTGGAGCAATTATTCGCAAATGGAAGAAATACAAAATAACCATCAATCTCCCTCAGTCTGGAGCTCCATACAAGATTTTGCCTCATGGGGTAAGGATGATCATGAGAAAAATAAGGGATCAGCCCAGAACTACTTAGGAGGAGCTTGTGAGTGATCTCAAGACAGTTGGGACCACAGACACTAAACAAGCCATTGGTAACACAATATGCCGCCATGGATTGAAATCCTGCAGCACTCGCAAGGTCCCACTCCTCAGGAAGGCACATGTACAGACCCATTTGAAGTGTGCCAATGAACATCTAAATGATTCAGAGAAGGATTGGGAGAAAGTGCTGTGGTCAGATGAGGCCAATGGCCTTTGACAATAACTGGAAGAACAATGCTGACTATGACCCTAAGAACTCTATCCCTACAGTCAAGCACAAAGGTGGAATCATTATGCTTTGGGGCTGTTTCTCTGCTAAAGGTACAGGCCTATTTTGCTGCATTGAGGAGCCATGCATTGTAAAATTTTGGATGAAAACCTTCTTCCCTCAGCCAGAACACTGAAGATGGGTCATGGATGGGTTTTCCATCCTGACAATAACCCAAAACATACCGCCAAGGCAACAAAGGAATGGCTCAAGAAGAAGCACATTAAAGGTCATGGAGTGGCTTAGCCAGTCTCCAGAACTTAATCCTATAGAATATTTATGGATTGAGCTGAAACTTCGAGTTGCCAAGCAACAGCCAAGAAACCTTAAGGATTTAGAGACGATCTGTAAAGAAGAGTGGACCAAAATCCCTCCTGAGATGTGTGCAAACCTGGTAACCAACTACAAGAAACGTCTTACCTCTGTTCTTGCCAACATGGGTTTCTCCACCAAGTACTAAGTCATGTTTTGCTTGGGGATCGAAAACTTCTTTTACTCACTGAACTGCACTCAATTTATAACATTTGTATCGTGTTTTTTTGGATTTTGGTTGATATTCTGTCTCTATCATTTAAAAATACATCTATGATATAAATTATAGACCATTTTTTTGTAAGTGGACAAACTTACAAAATCTGCAGGGGATCAAATAATTATTTTCTCCACTGTAAAGGGGACACAGTACAGGAGCTCTGTACTTACATCCTCGCCAGGCAAAGTTTGGGAGGCAAGGACCCTCTTTTAGCTACGTCCTCTCCAGACAGTATGCTGAGAGACAAGGACCTTCTAAAAGGTCACTCCAATATTTATCCTCTTCCCCAGCCAACATCACTGGAATAAATCTCCAAGCAATGGGCCGAGGCAGAATAAATATTCATAACCCAATACATTGTAATTTCTCACTCAGACTACTGAGAACATTTAACAGCAGGCAGAAGCAATGAATTCCCTGGGCCAAGGAAAAACCCAAAGGACACAGATAATATAAACAAAGCTTAGGCTGGCTACAGCCTAGCTGTATAACTAATATTGGCTAGGGGCACTCCAACTTAACGGTTAAGTTCACCTTTACTAACATGTTACATGTTACACATTTATTTAGGTGTATAATGCAGCATGTTATAAAAGCAGCAGCCCCAAAATCCATTGGGACAGCAGATGGGGATCCTTTCATTGAGTTCTGTCAATGAATGTACTATAAGACCTATCTCCCACCACAGCAGACCTCTTGTAGTTCTTAATGAACTGCGGCACTGCTGAGCACTCTCGTAGTTCATTGATTGTTCCTGTTCTTCAGTAACTATTTGCCCATACAAAAGGGATGGGCAGACATCTGTACTGAGAATCTGCAGGAGCCTGACATTGCACCCAGGACCTGCTGATCTCAGGTGCAAAGCGCTGCAGACTCCTAAGAAAAAAAATATTAAATATACATTTTTTACCTGCGAAAATAATGTGCATTTATTTATTTATTTTACAAAAGTGAACTTATCCTTTAAGGCAGGGTTCTTAAATATACAACAACATCATCCCTCTTTTCCCGATTGATTGTATATATTTGTTTTGCATTTTTACTGGCTGACCTAGCCAATGAGAAATAAAATATGCACATAGGCATTGCAGTTAGTTAAAGTGATTGTTTTCACATTATTAAAAAAAAATGTGGGGGGAGGTCAGAGTAAGCAACTTGTATAACTCTGAAATCATATGAGGTATAGGCTCCTCTGCAATAAACAAATGTTTACATTGGGTAAAGGCAGACACCACCCATATCAAACGTCCACAAGCTAAGAAAAAATGGTAAAGCTGTTTGTACCTCCAGAAATCCATGGGGAAGTTCACAGCAAGTTCAGATGCGTGTCAGGTTGGAGGCTCACTCCTTCAAAGAGAGGAAGGAATCAATATTATACAGGTTGGCATAATAGTCATGGAACAGCGAGGCAATCTTAGAGGTATGTATAGCAATATCCCCTGTAAGGGCCTGGAGCTTGTGTAAGTGGGTCAAGGCCCGTCACTTCCTAAGAGCTCTGGCTAACATCTGACCGCACTTATTGCCATGTTCATAATGTTTATGAGACAGGTAGCATAATTGTCTATGGACCAGTCAGTCTAAAAGACAAGAGAAAATCTCTCTGAGGTCTGTGAAATTCTGAAGAGCCACAGTATCTCCGTAACATTTAAGCCAAAGTTCAACCTGTTGAAGAGCAGTCAGTACTCTATTAAAGTCAGCTTGCCTTTCCTAAGCTTAGAGCCCATCAAAATGAGCTCACCCCTCACCACCGCCTTATGACCTTCCCATACCACCCCTTCACTAAGTTAGTCAGTGGTGTTTTCTGAAAAATAATGGATAAGGTTATCAGTAACCTTAGCAACCACAATAACATCATCAAAAAGGTTTTCATTCAGTCACCAGGACCATTCCCTTGTAGCTACCTGTGGTAAAAAGATAGCAGCTGATACCAGAGAGTGGTCGGAGATAGCGATGTGTTCAATAGTAAAGTCCTGCAGTAAACTCCAAAGCATGATGATCTACATACAGAAGACAGATTTGTGTGTAAACATCATGGACCATCGAGTCAACTAGAAGGCGTGCCTGTATAGCCTTCCTGAAATGCTGAGAAGCATGTGTGTGCCGATGATGTGATGTATCTAGTAGGGGGTCTGGGCTGAAGTTAAAATCTCCCCCCCCCAGTATCAGGTTTCCCTCCTGAATGTTGCTATTGCTAGGTGGTCAAGCACTGAATCTATGAACGTAAATTGCTGAGCGTTCAGGGCATATAGCATTGCAAATGTAAATTTCTGGTCACGTCGGTACCAACGCCAGTAAAAAAGCTGTGTTAAAAACACAATTTTATCAGTGTTATGCATTGACTTCTAAGCACGTTTTTCCACGCTAGCTGTCAGCGGCGTTTCTCTGCCTCTATTCAAAATCAATGGTTCCCTATGAGAGCCCATTGATTTGAATAGAAGTCACACCAGAAGTCAGATCATGATGATCCGACTTGTGGTGCGACTTGTGTGCTGAGGATCTTGAAGGGGAACCCCGCAAAAAATGGAAAGCAAATTTGTGTGGGCTGTGATGCCATAAGGGCGGGGCTCCCAGATGACGTCAGTGGGTGGCCCCGCCCCATGCCAATATAAGCCATTCTTCAGCACGAACCCGGCATTTGAGTGTGAGAGAGCGACAAGTCAACATGAGAAGGAGAGAAGAGGGAGAAGGCAGCGGAGAAGACAGCGGCAAAAGAGCAGAAGACAGAAGACCGAGCAGAAGATAAAAGCTCCCTCAGAAGAAAGAAGGCCCCCCGCAAAAGAGCAGGGTGGGAGACCAGGATCTGGGGGCCCCACTGTTAAAGGGGGCTCCCAGATCCCGATAAGCACCAGCCCGCAGATCCCGACAACCAACGGCCAGGGTTGTGGGCAAGAGGCCCTTGTGCTCATCAACATGGGGACCAGGTGCTTTGGGGTGGGGGGCACAGGGCCCCTCTGCCCCAAAGCACCCAACCCCCCATGTTGAGGGCATGCGGCCTGGTATGGTCTAGGAGGGGGGGCGATCGCTCGTCCCCACCCCCTTTCCTGCCCTGCCAGGCTGCGTGCTTGGATAAGGGTCTGATATGGATCGTGGGGTGACCCTACGCCGTTTTTTCAGTGTGGGGATTCCCCTTAAAACCCATACCAGACCACAGAGCCTGGAACTTCTTGGGGGGGAACCCCACGCAAATTTTTTTCTCATTTCTTTGCGGGGTTACCCTTCAAGATCCTCAGCACATCATGATCCGACTTCTGGTGCGACTTCTACTCAAATCAATGGGCTCCCATAGGGAACCATTGATTTTGAATAGAAGCAGAGAACCACCTGAGGAGGCTTAACGCTGTGTATACAACGTTAAGCCAAGTTTTTGAGCATTTGCCGGCTCAGCGGCAAAACAGCTCTAGCGCTGCAACTTCCGAACGCGCTGGTCCTGCGTTTGTTTTACAGCTTAAGAATGCAGACGCCGCTTACAGCTCAAAAACGTCAGCATGTGAATGAGGCCATTGAATGATACGGAGAGGCATTCTTAAGCTGTAAAAACAGCTCAAAAATGCGGCGTGTGTATGAGGCCTTAAGATTAAAAATTGCTATTTTTTTTTCTCACGGTAATGATTTTATTCAAAAGTTATGTTCACTCTTACAATTATGATTATGTGCTTATAATTTCTTATAACTAGAGTTTTAAGGCTGCATTCCCACAGGGGCAACCCGACTTCAGCGCAAATTTGCAAGGTGATTTCAGCGCGACTTCATGCCAGGTGACTTTGCTGTGTGCAATTTGAGCAGGGAGGGAGGGGGTTGCCCTAGGTAAATTATTATCTTTTCACTGTAAAGTCGCTTCCATTTGAGGGGGGATCCGACTTGGAGGCGACTTCTATTCAATTATATTGGCACAAGTCGGATAGAAGTCACCTAGAAGTCATGCAGGATCCTTTTCTGAAGTCGCTCCGACTTCAGTAGCATACATTAAGACGGCTCCCATTCATTTCAATGGGATTTCAAATGTCAAGCGACAAGTCATCCCTGTGTGAATGGGCACTAAAATGTTGAAAATATGACTGCTGTTGTTGAGACTTGACATTTTTAAGTTATGTTTCTTGATGACGTAATAATGATCCAGAGAGGTCAAAAGTATGCCTTCAAAAAATTTCCGTACTTTTTTTATTTAATAGAGTTAGAAAAAGCATGACAACTTTTTGAAGATCCCTCATATTATAATACATTAAAAAGTCAGAACTGATTTATTTCCACAAAACTTTGACTAAAAATTGTGTTTAAAAAGTGAAAAATCCAGTTACAATAAGTTGCCCAAGGGCTATTCCATACATTACAGTAATAGTTACATAGTTAGTCAGGTTGAAAAAAGACACAAGTCTATCCAGTTCAACCAAAAAAAAACAACAAAAAAAAAACATTTTATATATATATATATATATATATAAAACCAAATAATCCCATATACCAGGGATATGCAATTAGCGGACCTCCAGCTGTTGCAAAACTACAAGTCCCATCATGCCTCTGCCTCTGAGTGTCATGCTTGTGGCTGTCAGAGTCTTACTATGCCTCATGGGACTTGTAGTTCTGCAACATCTGGAGGTCCGCTAATTGCACATCCCTGCCATATACAATCCTTCACCCACAGTTGATCCAATTTGCTATAACGGGGGAAAAAAATCCTTCCTGATTCACCCTGGATCAACTTTACCTAAAAATGTTAGTACCCAGTTATATTATTTACATTAAGGAAAGAATCCAGGTCTTTTTTAAAGCAATCAACCGTGCTGGCCAAAACCACCTCTGGAGGGAGTCACATTTTCACAGCTCTTACTGCAGGGAGATAAAAAAAAAAAGCATATATGGTATTTTAGAGAAGTCAACTCTTCTGGAAAGGGATAAAGCTGTTTAATGTTTTGACATCCAATAATAAAATTAAAGTTTGATCATCATCAGTGTAATCATCAAATAGTGTAGTTGTTAGAAGACCTCTTAAAATAAGACCTACCTTCAGAACAAAGCTTAGCTGTACTTTTGAAGAACACCTATAACTTACAACTCTGCGCTATCAATTATGAGGACTTTTGCCAGAAAAAAATGCATGTTATCTCTTGCTGGTGTATAGTACATGGTGTGATTACCACTAATAATATTGCACGTGAACTGGTCTCATCCCTAGCAAGATGTATACTATGAGTGGCCATCTTTGGTTATAGTTTGATCTGAACTGATTCCATTAATATCAAGAATTACACTACCTGTGGCCACCTGAAGGCAGAGTTGTTTAATATCAAAACTTTTCTCCAGAATTGGTACCATTGTCTATATTGTTCTCCCTCAAGCAATCAAAGGGAATTATTAAAAACATCACATGAATCAAAATTAATAAATATTGCAAAAAAGCAACAGGGAAAAGAAACTGGGACTTTATATGGAACACGTGATGGATAACAAGCAAATTGATGGATGATTTAAGACTGAATTTATTGATTAGTGCAATGTTAAGATACATATAAAGAGCAATATATCTACCCCTCCCTCTTTATGGTATATATTGCCATGGTATATATTGCCAGACTATTTATAACAATTTTATGTTGCAGATACACCATGCATTTGCTCCTGACGAGCGGCCAGAACTCGCGAAACGCGTAGAGCTACCAATTGCGGGTTTTTTTATCTCCTATATATGGCTTAGATACCATGCACCTAAATTACCTTGACTACCTTGAAGGGGACACTCAGGTCACTGACCTTGCAGACTATTACATTCATGTGTACTTTTGTATGTATATATATATATATATATATGAATTTGATGGACAGGGTAAATTACTATGTAATTTGTACCTATAATTATGATAATTACCTTGATTATTCATGCTATGGTTATGATATATTGCTCTTTATATGTATCTTAACATTATACTAATCAATAAATTCAGTCTTAAATCATCCATCAAGTTGCTTGTTATCCATCACATGTTCCATATAAAGTCCCAGTTTCTTTTCCCCGTTGCTTTTTTGCAATATTTATTAATATGTTAGGGATAGAAGCGAATGGCCTTACCAGGCCATGTCTTCATTTAAAATCCCAATTTCCCCCTTTTCCCTTTTTGATATGTGAATCAAAATGGCATGTGTCAGCCTCACCAAAAGCATTACATTTTTTAGTTAAAAAGTACCCCTTTCTTGCCAAAAGATAAAGAAAAAAAGCATTGTTCAGATCTTCATCATGTCACTTGCATCCTAAGGCAAAGTTGACATGATCTCTAGCTACCAGGTGCATAATAGATGTGTTTTACATTATTAGCGACTGCAGAAATTCTGTTGTTTTCAAAAAGATAGACTTTATCAGTGACAGAAGGGAATCAGCAGTGTACACACTCTATATAGCCAAATGATTGTGGACACCTGACTATAACATCTATATGAACTTGTTGGACATCCTTTTCCAAAACCATAAGCATTAATGTGGAGTTGCCTCCCCTTTGTGGATAGCAGTGTATAGAGATTATATATATATATATATATATATATATATATATATATACATATTAAAGGGGACAGGTTGAACTGGTAGTGGTAAACTATGCACAACACAGGGACACCCAGCGTTGTGCATAGCCATATCAGTCAGTGATGTAGGTGAGAAAGCTAGTTGATACACCATCCACAATCCTACCAACAAGTGCCTCCCATATCCTCCCCCTCTGCTCAGACCTATGGGAAGGAGCACATTTTGCCAACTTAAAGTGGATGCAGTCTGGAAACAGGTTTGTATGGGGGGAGGGGTTCAGTTTCAGTTGGTATTATAGTATGTCTGTTATCTCAGGGAAGAGATGTTTTGGTGGTATTGTACTATGTGACCCCCTATGTCTTTTGTTTTTTATTTCCAAAATAATTTTTCTAAAAATAATTTTTCAAAAATAAAAGTGGATTCAGCCCATCAATATTTCCTTGCTTGGTCCCTGGACTATGTTTTACATAAAATTTAAGTCTCAAAGCCAGAAACAATCTTGTGGCCCTTGTATGCTTCCCTTTGTTCCAAGCCACCACTGTACTGGAGAATGGTCTGTAATTATTCAGAACCCTCTACCTAAAAGGTAATACCTCAATACCTTGACTTTCTGTAAGTGGGAATTCCAGTCAAGGCTAAAAACTACAATATCATCTAGATATGTCAAAGCATATGCTTTCTGGAGCTTTAGAATGTGGTCCATAATTTCTTTGTCACCATGAAATTCAAAGAGGAATACCACATACAGGTATAGCCCATCTGGTGTCGCAAATCCTTTCTTTTCCTTTGCTGTGGCTGTTAAGGGAACCTGACAATGCTCCTTAGTAAGACCGAGGTGGTAATGTATCTGGCAGGGGCGTCGCCAAGGGGTGGCTATGGGGGCTGGAGCCCCGAATGCCACACCCTCAGCCCCGAGCCTCCCGAGGGGCCCCTAATGGCAGTGTCAAGTCGCCCGCCTGGCGGGCGGGAGACCTGACTGAAGCCGCAGGCAAGTGGCTTGATAGAGCCGCGAGCAGGCGGCTCTACAGAGCCGCCGAGTGGCTGCATTCAAAGCCGAGAGAGAGGGGCAGGCGAGTAGAGTGACATCATCTCTCTCTGCCCACCCGCATCACTGCTATCCCTCTCTCTCTCCACAGTGCTGCCGGGGGGGGCGGGTGGATGCAGGGCCATCTTATCCAGTGGGCACTGCCCAGGGGCCCCAGGCGCTCATCAGGAGGGGGCTCTGACACAGGGAGATGCTGCTGGCACTGGAGCGCAAATACATTGTTCCACTGCACAAGGTCCGGATCATTCAGCTCCTCCAGCTCTGCCTTATCTCTCCTACTGATTGCAGCACATTAATCCCTCTCCTTCCCTTGCTCTCCTGTCACGGCTCTCTCCACCTTCTTTCCAGATTATTTTCTTTCACTTATTCACTTTCACGCCGTTCCGATCCCCCCCCCCCCTTCTCTGGTTATCTCTATGTCCTCTCCTGTCCATAAATCATTCTGCACTATAAAAACTGCTGCCTCTGTCTCAGCTCTGCCTCTGGGCATTTGGAAGAGATAAAAAGTGAGCAGGCATAGAAAGGGTGCAAGACAGGTGAACGTGTGGACCGTCATACACCCTTTGTATGTCTGCTCACTTTTTATCTCTATCTAAACTGCCCATAGATGAGTTGTTTTCTTTCAGCCAGCAGCAGCCTGATTGAAGAGCAATCAGATTCCTCCAATCCACACAATGTCCCCCACCAAGATATTGTATTCTGACATCAAGGTCAGAATACACTGACCATCAGCTACACTTAAATTGGTTCAACAGGCAAGGCAATACTGCCCACTCACAGCAAGGGGGGTGTATTGGTAAAATCATGTCCTAACCCCCCTGTTTGTGGCACCCTCACGACCACAAGTCTAAATAAGGCCAGTAAAAGCAAGCAGTTGAGCCATGACTTTACCACCCTGACCACTCATTTCAGGACAGTACATGTACATGTGGCAAAACGTAAATAGGATGTCACCATGAATGGGGCTGCATCATAACCACCCTACAGCCATGCAACGTACATAATTGTGGCATAGCCTAACACCTGTCTCTTA
>BLSH010134623.1:144218-154547 GCA_018402905.1 Glandirana rugosa
AAACACTACTACGGGAAGTACGAGGGGTGGACACTAAATATACCTATCGAGAGATCATTCATAGGAGTATTCCGAAAATACTACTTCATACTATACGGAATTGAAAAACAGGGATGACTCTTGAAAACCATTGTCAATAACGAATGATAAAAATCTATGTGTGTAAATTAAGTGGCACACGAGCGTGAACATAAACACTCGTACACCTCTGTATATATGGGGAAAGACACCCTCTGAAACCGCTATCCCCTACTTGAAGTGGAACCTCCCTAAACTGACTGAGGTCTCGTCTGCGAAAAGTATCCCTCCAAGGTGAAGTTCATCCCCTATCGCCAAAGTCTCCCACAGAAAGGGGTATATATGTCTCCACATGCTCACAAATACAAGTGCGAGCACACGGTGAATTAAATGTGTGTATCTAAAAATAGTAAGCAATAACTGTTACCAAAAGTTCTCAGTAGGGACAAAAAGTTAAGGCATATCATACTTCATCATAAAAGCCTTATGAGGATACTTACTAGAGAGCTATCCATATAAATCACAGGTGGGGAGCATGAAGGGCATCATCACAAAAACAGAGTGTATCTTGTAAATGTGTGCTGCCGCTGTAATCTATCTATGTAAATGCATACAGGAAAACAGCAAACTACAGCATAGGTCACTTGATATGCAGGCCAAGCAGAAAAGCACCGCATTTGATTGTATTAATAGATACCTACTAGTGTGGAGTAAAGGCTCCTTTGGTTCCAAGGAATCCTCTGTCACCTAGAGCGGAAAGTATGCTGTGTTCCGTGGGTATGGTAAGTGAGCATGCATGGGCCGAGCATTCAAAGATTTGCTCCATGACATGTGGAGATTTGTATGGTAAAACTGTATATATGGATGCATTTTTCCCATTTTTGGTAAGGCTGACAATATTTGGATCACCAAACTTTCACAATAAGGTAAGCATGAGACAGTTCTGTGAGCCATTGCTCCACCTGGTGGTGAACCAGGACTGAAATGAAGAGATTTATTAGATTAATATGGTATATTGGGAGGGGCTTTCTCTTTCTGGGCAGATATACTGTACCTGGCAGCTGACATACTGATTCTCCCTGGTCTCATAGCGAAATGCACTTTCTAAAGTAGGCACCAAAACGAATACTCTGTCTTCAAGATTAAAAGTTATGATTTTAATAGACCGGATATAAACTCTGTTCTGGTCATGTGGAACAGCTCTTTGGCTTTAACCTTAGAGGATATGTTTCTGAAAGAGGTCGCTTTTCGGTACTGGATGGCATACTCAAGAATTCTCAATATGTGCTGAGGCCCCCTAGCAGACTTTGACAGTGGCACAGCCAGATCCATATCAACCCTTTCAAAAGAGACATTGAATATAGGCAAGGGTACCAGCAGATTTTTAAAATGTGATTGAGGTGCTGTCATGTTCCTGCTCTTGAGGCCGCTCAGTGCTCCACCCGCTGAGAATGGCAACAGGGGATGCTGAGCCCAAAGAAGCAGGTATTGACAGATGTACTGAAGACAAGTAGTGCTGTAGCAGTGGGACTTCTGCGGATGGAAACCAGATGATGAGGCTGCTGGTCCTTCAGGAGAATATTGGATCATACAGTCATGTACAGCAGAAGGCAGATCACAGCAAGCAGGTCACAGCAGGCAGGGCAAGACAGTAGACAAAGTCAGAAACAAGTGCCAGGGTCAGAACACCATAGGCAGCTAAAGAGAGATTAGGAGCATAGTCAGGGGCTAGCCAAGGTCATACACAGTAAGCAGGCAGGGGCAGATCCATGAAGCAAGCCGAGGTCAGAGCCAGGAGAGAAGCAAGGGTGATCCAGTAGACAGCCAGGTAAAAAATTGGAAGTCAGAAGCATAAGCACCCAGGAGAGAAGGGCAACAGGGAGCTGGAGACCAGTCAGCAAAGTCTGTGAGAAACTATCATCCTTATAAAGGCCATAGAGCGCCATGGTCTATTGCACGCGGCGTGCATAAGTGCGCACAGACGAGTGCAAATGCAAACTAACGCGCATATACCATGAACGACCGAGTGCTGGCTCATTTCCATTACATCTGCGTGCATGCCTGCGCATTTAGTGCAACCATGCTCGGTATTGGCAAGCCTTAGAGCCAGTCTTCTCTGGCTTATCCCCTGACAGGTGCATTCATTTTACACTCTTGCTCTGTTTCTTTTAACATGATACAGTAAGCCATGGCTTTTTCCAGGATAGATGCACGTCTCGCTTTTTAGGAACAGACTCCTTGCTATAGAAGTTAAAGCTTTAGTTAATTCATTTGTAACAATGATGAAATGTGGCCATTTAGGAAGCCTTTTATATCAAGCACCCATGGGTATGTCACCCCTTTCCTTGGAATAAACAGTCTTACCCGAAGTTGATGTGTTTCGGTTACTGGCTTAAAAAACTGTTCCTGGAGATGCTGCTCCCCAAGGCACACCAGCTCATTCACACTCTTGGGGTCTTTATGCCAAATGCACCACTCTATCTATCCAGTAATGCCCTAATGTTTCAGCCTACTCGCTTTACAATCTGAGCAGAATTGAACATCTTCAGTTGTACCCAAAGGTTTGTAAGGTGGAACAAATCATCTATCTGGGACCTCACAGGTTTACAAGGGTTATATTCCCAAATGAATACATGCCAAGCTTGGTGGCCATTGAAACCCTGAGCCTTGCTAGGATTTCTCCTATGGGTTTAGGATATTGCTTGGCATTCTGAGGTTGTAAATCAAATACCACTTGCAAGCTTCTCCATTAAAGAATGTTCAAGCACATCAGCTTCTAGTTAGCTTATCGTGTACCACAGCTCTCTAAAGGATGCCAAGATAGATCTCAGCATCATCCTTTTGGAACACTTTCCAAGCACCAAGTTGTGAGGGAGAAAGGCTCAGCTGCTAGTAGCAGTGGTAAACAATGCATGAGACGGGGCACCTAGGAACCATTTGAGGCAGATTTGTCCTGCACTTTTCATCAGTAAGGTAGCAAACAAACAGTTTCAATACAGAAGGTCTTTGTATGGCAAGTCTATAACATAAATAAACAAAATATCTGCTCACCCAAGCAAATAACTAAACCCAGGTGAGTTCCTGACCAGCAAGGTCCCCCCTAATGAGTTCACTTAGATAAACATGGACTCCAGAGATCGAGACATCATTTTGCCCCTGTACAAATCATTACTAAGACCTAATATGGAATATGCAGTTCTGTTTTGGGCACCAATTCTCAAAAAGGATATCGGGAACTGGAGAAAGTGCAGAAAAGGGAAACCAAACTAATAACAGGCATGGAGGAGCTCAGCTATGAGGAAAGATTAGAGGAACTGAATTTATTCTCTCTTGAGAAGAGGAGATTAAAGGGGGATATGATCAACGTGTATAAATAGATACGTGGTCCATATAGTGAACTTCGTGTTGAGTTATTCACTTTAAGGTCATCACAAAGGACAAGGGGGCATTCTTACGTCTATAGGAAAAAAGATTTCATCTCCAAATACGGAAAGGTTTCTTCACAGTTAGAGCTGTGAAAATGTGGAATAGACTCTCTCCAGAGGTAGTTTTGGCCAGTACGGTAGATTGCTTTAAAAGAGGCCTGGATTCTTTCCTTAATGTAAATAATATAACTGGGTACTAACATTTTTAGGTAAAATTGATCCAGGGAGAATCCGATTGCCTCTCGGGAGATGAGGGAGGAATTTTTTTTCCCCGCTATAGCAAATTGGATCATGCTTTGCTGGCGTTTTTTGCCTTCCTCTGGATCAACTGTGGGTGAAGGATTGTAAATGGAATTGTATGGTTATATATAATTTTTCTATTTCTTTTTGGATTGAACTAGATGCACTTGTGTCTTTTTTCAACCTGACTAACTATGTAACTATGTAAACGGGTATAACACATACTTCTTTAGTGTTCTGTGAGCACCTTTTTATGCAACAGCAGGCTCCCACAGCAGAGAGAGCAAACAGGGAAATAGAGCCCCAAGCATCGGTCAGTTCACATATATAAAGGCCTGTGCACTTGTGCACGGAGACTAATGACAAGGTCTGGCTACCTGGTAATATCTGGTCCCAGGAATGGAGGCTTATTCCCACCCACATTTCTATAAAGCTTCTGGGCTTCAGGAACCACAGGAGGACTAGTAAGATTGTAAGAATACTAGTTTTACTCCATATCAGTCATCAACCTTGGAGGCCCTTACCATGTGTTGGTGAGAAACCTTGGCAACACAAATACACCATTCACAATCCTGTCAGTCAGTGCCTTACAATATATATAACATTTTTTAAACATAATCAAACTTTGGTCGTGTTTTTTACATTTAGCGGAATCCATACAATGCACTGTATATCTAAAAGAATGTTGAAAGCTTATAGGTCCTTCTTAAGAAACGTGGTATTCTATTTTAAAATTTTGTTTTGTTATTTTCAGAGATTTAAGACATAATTTAGGACCAAAATCCATTATAATGAACTGTAAAATAAAGCATTGCAGCTGTGATAAAAGTATTCCACGAACGTTGAAATGCAGTCACTGTGGCAGCTGACAAAGCAGCAGAGGACATTTAGTGAAGCTGATCTCTACAAAAGCTGAAGGGAAAATAAAAGCGATACACTTGCTTTTAGATACCAAATCTCAAACAATTATAAAATTGGAACCTTAAAGCGGAGTTCCATGCTTTTTTTTGTTTATTAAAAGTCAGCAGCTACAAAAAGTATAGCTGCTGACTTTTAATAAACAGAAACGTACCTGTCTCCCGGTCCATTGACGGCTGCTCCCGAAGCCTCGCTCGTCTCCCCCCTCCTCCCTGCGGCGCCGGCATTGCAGGTGTGGGCACCGGCCGTGGCTTCACGGCTGGGCATGCACTGCGCATGCGCGAGTCGCGCTGCGTGTTGCCAGTGGCCAGGCAATCTTCTGGGACCTGTGACGTGTCCCAGAAGATTGCCAGGAGGGAGGGGCCGCCTAGGAGGAGAGGAGGAGTCGCCTAGGCGGCCCCGAGGCGGAAGGTGGAAGAGGGACAGGAAGTCCCTCTGAAACCTGGGGACACACTCCCCCCCCAAAAAAATTACATGCCAAATGTGGCATGCAAGGGGGCGAGGAGTGCTTAAAGTGGAAGTTCCATTTTTGGGTGGAACTCCGCTTTAACTGATTTTTTTTTTTTAATTAAACATTGCTTATTGCTAATATGTTCATATGTGTCACGTGAACATAAGTTTCTACTCTCCTACAAAACAATTTAGACAGAAGTCAATTAACCTGCCAGCATGTCTTTGTAGTGTAGGAGGAACCCCATACAAAAAAAATACCCATGCAAGTACAGGGAGAACATGCAAACTGTATTCAGAATCCTGGGATTTAATAATTGTCAGTGAAAATCACAACAAAATGTATGATGCCTTTAATTATTTAAATTGTTCCATATTTTCAAATATGATTATCTATTTTCCTAGTACATGCAGATAAGCCAGAAGAAACAGCAACAGAGACATACAGCAACTCAGAAAACCAAAAACTAGCAAGCACACCAAAGACCACCAGAAAGGGAAAAGACAAAATAACAGAGAAACCTGAAAAGGAAAAATCTGCCAAAGAGAGGGAAAAAGACAGAGAGAGGCTTCAATCAACTCCCACATTCAGACCAGAATCTCAGGTAAACAACAAAAATAAATGAATTGACTCACACAAGCTCAGATCTGACCTAAATCAGGACATTGATGGAGATTGGATTTTCATAATTAAAACCTCTGATGTATCCAATCCATAGTCTTTATTTATTTTAAAGTGCAAGGCTCCACTTCCTGCCTGGCACCACTCTATTACTACTAGCATAGCAGCTATTATATAGAGAGCTATTGCTATGCTGATTGTGTAAATCTGGAGGTGTGACTTTATACAGACACCAGTTAATCAGTTGCAGGCTGGTATCTTTATAAAGGCATGAGTTTACAAATATCCCCACAGGTCTATAAAACACCAGTCCATCTTTTTTTATCTATCCATTATTTTGTTAAAATAGTAGTAATAGTAATTTAAAATTGCAAACCCTCTCATGGCATATGCAGAAATTGCACATATGTGAACCTAGCCTAATATTGAGCTTATTTTGTTGCTGTCATTAACCAGTAAGATTGTGGATATAACCAGGGCTGGCGCCAGCATAAGGTGACACGGACAGCCAACTTAAGGTGCCAGGTTGGGGGGAACGGTAAAATGCACCTTTGGCTCCACCAACGTGCTGACCACCCCATGCCAGAAATCCCTGAACTGAGTGCAGGTCTTCCCCCCTGCCTTACCCGCCCTGCACCAACAGCAACACAACTTCCTGCGGGTCCTGCTCCCCCTCCTCTCCACCAGTGCCTAGCCTGCTCACAATGTCACCACTCCCTCCTCCTGAAAGAGTGGAGGCTCCACCGCTGTGCCAAGAGCCAGGTCCTGGGAGGCCTCATTGAGCGATGGGGGCTTGAAGAACTAGAATTCCCCAATGCATTCATACTTGAAGGCTAGATATGCCTCCTGACCTCCTGATCATCCCAAATGGGTACTGTCTGTGAACAGGTGGGGGCGCATCTATCAGACTCATTGTCAGTTTTGGGTTGTCAGCAAGGGCTAAGCATAAATTTCAAGGGCAATTGGATGTAAATGGACTGGCTGTACATTTACACCCAACTGTCATCCAATCTGATCTGGCTGGATGGAGGGAAATAGATCCCCTTCTGTCTGTTTTTGCCAGATCAGATTAGATTGGAGGTAGGTGGATGTAAACGGACAAGATTTAAAAGTCCTTTTACGTCCACCGCACCATGGAGGAGAATTGAGTGTCCGATCGGGTCTACCTGAAAAACAGGCAGGCAGACCCGATCAGACCCCTTGTTTGAAAGGGTCCTAAACCCCTGCTTTAAGTAGAGGGGTGTAGAAGAGAATACAAGATTAGTAAATGTATTTTCTCTTACATTCACTGACAGACGCAGCTCTTCTTAAATGACACGTGGGTTTTATGTCGTCCTATCAGGAGTGACTAGGCAAAACAGATGCAAAAGCATCAGGGATAGGCTGGCCCCTCCCATGGGGGCCGTCCTCACCTGAGCCTATAAAACCCCCTGCTGGCCAATAGCATTCAGTTTTGTTTGCCTAGTGCAAAAAGAGTTGACTGGGTTCCCTCATGGGACCTGCGTTTTTCTGCATGTAAATTTTTTCTAAGAAAAAGATGAAGACTTCTATCAAGTAGCCGGCCTTGGCATAGAGTGGATATCACGAATCCAAAGCTTTGCCCTGCCCGGCCACCTCCTGACGGCCTACCCTAAAATGACAGGGCAACGTCGCTCAGGGCCCGTTCCGTGCGGGCGGCCTGTGGCTGTTGCCACTTGTGCCCAGTGTCTGGCTTTTGCCTTTCCAGTGGCCTTGGCCAGCAGCAATCCTTCCCGGGGCAAGGGGGGAAAGTCTGCTTCGGGTGGCTACCCGCAACGCCCGTCGGACTGGTGAGTGGACCCCTCCTCTGCCTTAGGGCGTGGGGGGGGGCAACATCCGGGGCAGTTTTAATTTTAGTGGTAGCTTTTCCCTGCCAGGGGGGCACCTAGTACTTACGTTGCCCCCCTAACCTCCCCCCACCCCCCACCTCCGGTCCCCCCCCCGGTCTGCCGCATTCGCGCGGCGTCGCGTTTGTGATATAGAGGGCCCTGGGCGTTCCCACTGGGGAACATTCATTCGCGTTGCCTTTTTAACCGCCGCCATTTTGCGGCGGTTGGCTTGTGCTGCGCGAGCGCCATTTTCTCCGCGGTGGCGGTTTTTGGTACTGCACTCTGTGTAACTGTGCGAGCTTTCTCCTCAGAGAAGCGGCAGCTGCACGTGTGGTACAGTCCCCAGGCGCGCTTTTTTCTCTCACAGCGCTGACAGGCTACAGGGCTAGAAGCAGCAGGTTTGGCTGGCTCCTTGGGGTGTTGGTATAGGTGGGCTTGTCCTCCCAGGTTCTCTGGGTGGTCTCAGGTGGTGGTGGTGATTACGTGGGGGGGGCGTCCCATTCAGGCCTATGTCTGGGGACGGCGACGCGGCGGCTATGGACCCTGTAGCGTCCTCTGATTTTGAACCGACAGAGCAGCGCTCCGCACAAGCCCCTGCGGTCACTTTGGACCTTTTGCGGGCTCTTTTTGTGGAATTCATTCCAAAGGTGGTTACTGCTCCGGCCCCGTAGCCCCCCGCTAAGCGCTTGGCCCCTCATGTCTCCTCAGGCGAGGATTCAGATCATGAAGTCGCTTCGGTTGTCATGGGGACCCCGTGGAACTCTTTGAAGGTGAATTGGTTCTCTCAGATACTGAAGAGGACCAGGGGGCCTCAGTGGCGCGCGACAGGGCAATTGTAGCGGCGCTAATTGCTGACATTCGCCAGGCCCTGTGTCTTGATCAGTCAGAGGAGGCGCAGTCTTCCACTTATGTCTGTGGGTCTATGAGGCCTCCTAAGTCTCCTAGGGCTTTTCCCTATGATCAATTTTTTGAGCGGGCTGTTTTTAAGGAATGGGGTTCCCCCAAAAATTCCTTCACCTTGCCTATGCGTTTTGCGGTGCGCTATCCCTTTGAGGATGCCTTCCTTAAGCGGTGGGCTTCCCCTTCGGTGGACCCACCGGTGGCCCGTCTAAATAAGGCTACCACCCTTCCTGTGGAGGGTTCGCCCTCTTTTAAGGACGCGGCGGATCGTCGCACGGAAATGGTGTCTAAGGCTATCTTTCAGGTAGCAGGTTTTGCTATGCGGCCAGCTCTGGCCTCAGCAATGACAGCACAGTCTCTTTTGGAGTGCCTCTCCTCGGTGAGCAAAAATTTGCGCTGCAACTGTGCGAGGAAGGAGTTGCATAAGGTGCAACACGTGGAGGAAGGCCTCCATTATCTGTGCGACTCCCTGCTGGACATCATGCCCATGCTGTCCAAAATTTCAGCTTTTGCTATAATCATCAGATGGGTGTTGTGGCTGAGGTCTTGGTCGGGTGATCAGGCGTCTAAGAAAAGCCTCACTGACCTTCCCTTCCAGGGGGGTCATTTATTTGGACCGCAGCTGGACAAAATCATTAAGGATTTCACAGGGGGGAAGAGTCTCTTTCTTCCGGAACCCAAACGGCGGGACTTTCGCCAACGACAGGGCCCCTCTTTTTCTGGGCAGAAAAAGTTTTTTCGTGCCTCCGGCACAGCCGGGGCGGGTTCCAAGTCTGGTAAGGCCCCGGCTGGGTCTGGTAAGAGAACCTGGCAACGGAAACCCGGTAAAGCGGAGGATAAGCCCTCCTCAGCGTGACGGGTTGCCCCCGCCCATCTCTCGGGTGGGGGGCCGGTTATTGGAGTTTGCAGACTGCTGGACAGCTCACATCTCCGATCGGTGGGTCCTGGATGTGGTGTCCACCGGATACCGGATAGAGTTCAAAGCTCTGCCCCCAGACAGGTTCTTTCCCTCAAACCTAAGACTCCCGCAGGGGCGTCTGGAGGAGCTATTAGGCGCGGTCCAGTCCCTTGCGGACATGGGCGTCGTGGTGCCAGTTCCACTGGAGGTTTTACTCAAACCTCTTTGTGGTGCCCAAAAAGGGCGGGGTCAGGCCGATTTTGGACCTCAAAGCTCTGAACTGCTTTGTCAAAGCACAGAAGTTCAAGATGGAGTCCGTTCGCTCGGTCGTTGCCGCCCTGCATCAAGGGGAATTCTTGGCGTCCCTGGACATCAGGGACACCTATCTGCACGTTCCCATCTGCCAAAAACACCAGCGTTTTCTGCGCTTCACAGTGGGAGGCCTACACTACCAGTTTGTGGCCCTACCTTTCGGTCTGGCCTCGGCTCCCAGGGTGTTCACCAAGGTGTTGGCACCGGTTCTAGCACTGCAAAGACAGAGAAGTATCGCAGTGGTAGCATACCTCGACGACCTGCTCTTGAGGGCGGAGTCGGCAGTGTCCTTGGAGGAGGACGTGAGAATCACGGGCTCTACACTACGGGACTTTGGTTGGCTCATCAACCTGCAGAAGTCCTCACTAGCCCCCTCGTGTCGTCTGGAGTACCTTGGTCTGATTCTAGACACGGTGCAGGTGAAGGTGTTCTTGCCTCCCGACAAGCTATTGGGGCTGCAAGCAGCGGTTCGGACCCTACTGTCGTGCCGGAGGTCCTCCCTAAGGTTCTGCATGCGGGTGTTGGGACTCATGGTTTCGTCCTTCGAGGCGATACCTTACGCCCAGAGTCACACACGGCTCCTGCAGAAGGCAATTCTGTCACGGTGGGACAAATCTCCCCTTTCTCTGGACAGACTGATCCGTTTGGACCACCAGACCAGGGGATCTCTGACTTGGTGGCTCCAGCACTGACTCTGGG
>BLSH010134623.1:154557-167335 GCA_018402905.1 Glandirana rugosa
TCCCTTCTCCATATAATTGGCTATGGCTGGGGTTCCTCGGTGGTCGCGCAGGCATCGCTGGCGGTTGCCTAGAGAACAAGACGTGTGCTTCCAGAGCTGGAACACTAACTTGGACCTGCGGTACTCCAGATGGAGACCACACGGGGTGAACGTCGTTTAGACCGCTTTGTGGAGGCCTACGTCCCTAGTAAGGGGGACCAGGTCACAGACCGCTGACTCTTTCAGGCGGACGGTCAAGAGGTGAGGGTCTTACATTTAACGCCTCTCGCGGCCTTGCACAACTGCACAACAAGGCGGGTCGCCTCTTAGTCTCGTCGGAGACGTCGACGGCGCCTTGAAGAACAGGGAGGAACTACCAAGTGTATGCGGTGTCGACACCGTAACAGGGTGACTTGGGCCTGTCCCTCCGGTACGTCGGAACAGCTGGTTGCCCTGTTCGTTTCGGACTAGCGAGAGTCAAGGTTGTGTAAATAGCCTTCAGCTCGAAGGACTCGACTGGTTACCGGGACTCGTCTGTTGACTGGGTTGTGGGGAGGGGTCGGGCTGTCCGACCGTAGGCAGCAATGTTAGCTGGTCAACTCCCCTTCTTTCCTGAAAGGGTCTCAGTCATCAGTGGGACAATGCCACAGCTGTGGCGTATGTGAACCATCAAGGAGGGACAAGAAGTTCCGCGGCAGCTGCAGAGGCTGCTCTGATTCTCCGCTGGGCGGAACAACACGTCAACACGTTCCGGCGCTCTCCGCAATTTACATTCTGGGAGTGGAGAACTGGCAGGCGGACTTTCTCAGTCGCCAGACACTGGACCAGGGGGAATGATCCCTGCATCCGGAGGTGTTTCGCCAGATTTGCTGCAAGTGGGGCACACCAGAGGTAGACCTCATGGCGTCCAGGTTCAATCACAAGGTCGAGACCTTCGTGTGCAGAACAAGAGATCCGTTGGCGGTCGCTACGGACGCGCTGGTGGCTCCTTGGGGTCGGTATCGGTTAATATACCTCTTCCCTCCCCTGAAGCTGTTGCCTCGGGTTCTGCGCAGGATATCTGCGGAGGGTATTCCGACGATCCTGGTCGCTCCCGATTGGCCTCGGCGCACTTGGTACGTCGATCTGGTTCGAATGGTGGCAGACGCTCCTTGGCGGCTTCCACTTCGCGAAGACCTGCTGTCCCAAGGTCCCATCTTGCACCCTGCTTTACCCTCGCTGGCTTTGACGGCTTGGCTATTGAGGCCCAGGTATTAAGAGATCGGGGAGTCGCTGACTCTGTAATCCCTACTATGCTTAAGGCACGTAAGTGCACTTCGCGCAAAATTTATCACAGGACCTGGAAGGCCTATATTGCATGGTGCGAAGCGGGAAGTTGGAACCCTCGCTCTTATTTGGTGTCCAGGGTGCTGACTTTTCTGCAACAGGGACTGGACAAGAGCCTGGCATTGAGTACGCTCAAGGGCCAGATTTCGGCCTTAGCGGTCCTTTTTCAGAGACCTTTGGCTTCCCATTCGCTGATCCGTACATTTGTACAAGGTGTGCGCCATGTGGCTCCCCAGTTTTGGCCGCCTCTGGCGCCGTGGGATTTGAATCTGGTGCTCTCTGTTTTACAGAAACCACCGTATGAGAAGATTGTCGCAGAAGGTTGCCTTCTTAGTGGCTGTCACATCCACGCGGCGGGTGTCAGAATTGGCTGCCTTGTCCTGCAAGTCCCCCTACTTGATTCTTCATAATGACAAGGCGGTGTTGCGACTTCCGCCTTCTTTCCTTCCGAAGGTGGTCTTTTCTTTTCATTTGAATGAGGATATTGTCCTTCCTTCATTATGTCCTCACCCAAAACATTCTAAGGAATTTGAGTTACACTCTTTGGATGTGGTGAGGGCCCTGCGGGTTTATTTGAGTGCTACAGCTTCTTTTCGGAAGTCTGACTCGTTGTTTGTGTTACCCGGGGGCTCCAAAAAGGGTTCGGCAGCCTCGTCGGCTACCATTTCCCGTTGGATTAGACAGACCGTGACCCATGCGTATGAGCTTCGGGGCAAGGTTCCCCCTTTTCCGGTCACGGCTCATTCCACCAGGTCGGTCAGCACCTCCTGGGCGTTCAGGCACCAGGCTTCGGTGTCTCAGGTGTGCAAAGCGGCCACTTGGGCCTCAGTGCACACGTTTACTAAGTTTTACAAAGTTGATGTGTCTGCATCTGCGGATGCTGCTTTTGGCCGCAAAGTTTTGCGAGCAGCGGTGTGAGTGCGTCTGGCGCACTCTGAGAGGGTTCTGTTGGGTACAGTTGTTGTTGTTGTTTGCCCACCTCTCTATTTTTTGGCACTGCTTTGGGACGTCCCCACGTGTCATTTAAGAAGAGCTGCGTCTGTCAGTGAACGTAAGAGAAAAAGGGATTTTATTATAACTTACCGTAAAATCCTTTTCTCTGAGTTCACTGACAGACGCAGCTCCCACCCCTCTGGTTTTTTTGTTGCACTGCTTGTGACAAACTGAATGCTATTGGCCAGCAGGGGGTTTTATAGGCTCAGGTGAGGACGGCCCCCATGGGAGGGGCCAGCCTATCCCTGATGCTTTTGCATCTGTTTTGCCTAGTCACTCCTGATAGGACGACATAAAACCCACGTGTCATTTAAGAAGAGCTGCGTCTGTCAGTGAACTCAGAGAAAAGGATTTTACGGTAAGTTATAATAAAATCCCTTTTTTCTGTCCGGTTGTAGTCAAGTCTATAGCGTAGTGGTTTATTCCGATGCATTCTAAAGCTTATAGCTCCAGGTTCATATCCTACAGATGTCATCAGCACACCTTGCATTGTATGCAGCATTATATTTTCCATTTTGCTGCGGTAGTTCCCATATACTTTTTTCAAGCAAATCATGTTCATACAAGTCTTCAATGGATTCTGCAGGTTCAAGCCCAGTTGACATCAGCTATTCCCATATAAGAAGGCATATTCGCGGCTAAAATGCGATTCTGCGTTCACGCGATCGCCTATGCGATATGCTAATTGCCTTTAATGGGCGTTATTTTTGAGCGTTATGCGATCGCATATTCGCGATATAGTGAATTAGCCCCTATGCATCTTAGAAAAGCAAGAAAACAATTTAACTTTAGGATTTCGAATATGCCACAGATCAGCCCAGCCCATCTCGTACAAGAACCTGGATAAAGTCGTACCCCTCCGGGTTGAGTTCTGACAAGATGGAGGGTGCTTATATATGGTAGATTCTAGAATCCCATTAAAATCTCCTACAATAAACAAAGGGGCGTCAGGTTTATCTAGCATAAATGTCACCAGGTCTCGTAAAACATCACTGTAACGAATGAGGTTAGTAACACTTTAAGCCATCCACCCAAGCATGTTATTTAAAGGATTTTTGTGTTTTCAATATTGTCCTCTTAGCTACATTAAAAAAAAACTTCTCTCCACTGTACGGAATTGTTTTTTTTAATTTTTTTTTATTGCATTGATACATGTCCCTTATAGCAGTCCTGCTCCCTATGCACTTTTTTAACAATAGCTTGCCTTTTTAATGTTAAAATGGTTAGAAAAAATAACAAGATTTGCCTCACATAAACTTCAGTGGGGTAGTGGGATTTGGCACTAAGATCCAGGTTCGCTGACTTAATGCCGGGTTTGCCGAACGTCCAGCAAACTGAACTTGGGCAATTGCTCATCCCTAAAAAATAACCTGCCCTCTTGGACATTTCTGCAAATATTTAGTTTTTTGCAGGCAGGTTGAGTTACAGTTAAAAGTGATATCCTACCCTATCATTATAAAAACAAGAAATTATAATTTTGTCCTTCAGGTTTTCTGATTGGAGTTTTGAGAGCTAGACCTAAAATAGCTCTGCTTGTATTGCATATTTTTGTAGGTATTTGATAAGGCTTAAAATTATTTGCATGTATGTACTGTTTAAGCAAATGCTGCCACCAAGTGTTGTAAAAGAATTATTGCATCACATTACAATACAATATAATTCTACCACATTTAACACATACTTTATTCCTTGTTATTAAGCGCTATATAAATGCTAGTTAAGTATATAATATAAGTATAATTATATAATGATTATACATGAACATATAATGTAATATATGAATAATCAGTAGCAGACAGGTGACACATTTTACAAGGTTAGGTAAGTACTGTACACAATATTTTAGATACCAAAAGTACTAACCTTGGGATGTGGTGCATAATTAACATTCACCTTCTACCCATGTTCTAAGTTTCAGATACCAAGAGTAATACGTTTCTCTTTTGACGTAAGATGTTTGCTTTGATTTTCTTATCTGCATTATACATTTGCAGGGTTTTATAAAAGCTGGGGTTTCCATTTGTGATATTTTCTAAACACTTCTAAAAAAAAATGGTGCCCATTTGAGTGATAACAACGTCACAGTGGCCATAGCCCTTTCTCATTCTATCCAAAAAAAAAGCCAAAAATTAAAAGTTTTGATTTTGATTGCATCCAAAAGTATCTATTTTTAGACAGACTGACTGTTGTTTGTAATTTTGTAGATCCAACAGCAGATTGACACTAACAAGCCATTCTGGACCCTGAGACTGGTCAGTGAGACAAGTGAGGCAGAGACACTGGAAATCAAGAAAGACACAGAGCGCATAGATGAAATAAGAGCCATGAAACAAGCATGGGAGGCAGCAGAGCCAGGTCGTGCTGTCAAGGTAACTTCTCATTAAGATACAAAAATGGCTATAATAATTGCAGAACACATTCTGTTTGATATAACCTGCTTCTTTCATCATTAAATAATCTAACCTCACTGTATCTGCAGGCCTTGCAGTCACGTTTGCAGTATGTGAACAAATACATACAGAAACCCAGCACTGAAGCTGCAGAAGATGTTGTTCAGGACAGCCAAAATGTTATTGTAGAGGAAGGTAAGCCCCACACGACCGCATATTACCAGCAATTATAAACAGACTTCAAATGTGTGCTTTTTTTCATTTTTTTTCTAAAGTCATCTAGTATTTTTACCATTTTCTGTTGTTTCTACACGGACCTATAACAACTGCTTCCTATGTGCCTATATCCTGTATTCATGTTTCCACCACTGGCTTTATATATTTTAACCACTTCAGCCCCAGAAGGATTTCCCACTGTAGGCCAGAGCACTTTTTGCGATTCTGCACTACGTCGTTTTAGCTGGCAATTGCGTGGTCGTGCGACGTTGTACCCAAACAAAATTTGCGTCCTTTTTTCCCCACAAATAGAGCTTTCTTTTGGTGGCATTTGGTCATCTCTGCGTCATTTCTGATCACCGCTATAAACAAAAAAAGAGTGCCAATTTTGCAGGAAAAACAATATTTCTTGCTTTTTGCTATAATACAAATCCAAAAAAATATATAAAAAAACAAATTTATTCATCGGTTTTGGCCGATTTATGTTCTTCCTCATATTTTTGGTAAAAAAAATCGCAATCTGTATTTATTGATTGGTTTACGCAAACGTTGCCGCGTTTACAAACCATGAGAATTCATTTCTGGTTTTTACATTTTTTTTTATTTTATTTTTTTTAGTAATGGCGGCGATCAGCGATTTTTATCGGGTCTGTGATATTGCAGCGAACATGTCTGACATTTTTGACACTTTTTTGGGACCAATGACATTAATACAGTGATCAGAAATTTAAATATCCACTGATTACTGTATAAATGTCATTGGTAGGAAAGGGGTTAACCTGCAGGGGGAGATCTAGGGGTTAACTGTGTTCCCTAGGTGTGTTCTAACTGTGAGGGGGCTGGGCTGTCAGGGGCATAAGAGATATAACTGATCCCAGTGACAGGGATCAGTAGACCTCTTAGATGCCTCCTGTCAGAACGGGGAGCCGCCATGTTTACTTCGGCGGCTCCCCATTCTTCCCCTTTGGCAATTCATCACGGCTCGCCGGCGGATATCGGGTCCGCCCGAGCCGCGGGCACACTCCTCCAGAGTGCCGCGGGCACCCCCTAGCTGGCTGTCCATAAATCGCTGTCTATTTACGGCGATTCGCGAGACAGCTCCACACTGCTGCAGTAAATATATTGTGTGCAGTGTGGAAGTGGTTAACTGTGTAGCATCAATGTAGCTAAAAGTAAACATGGAAGAAGGACCTGGTAAAACTATTTGCTTTAAACCAGTAATGGTGTGAAAGGAATATCGTCCAAAAAAAACTGGCTTTGCTTACATCTGAAAATGGTGGCTTGCTTACTGCAGTTCAGATCCATTGGCCTTGAAACTTTGACCTGAAAGAAGTATTCAGGTAAGGGGCTTCACATTTCCCTTTTCAGAATACCTATATCAGGTCATTTTCTCAAAAAGCATTGGTGCCAATGGGCCAGAATAAAATGGCAACTAGCATTTTCAGAAGATTGTTAGCAGTGGTAGCCCTCATATTTCTGTTATAATGGGTTTAACCTCTTGAGTTTTCAGTGCTGTCATAGCTTTATTGACATCTACTTGGCCATGAAGTAGTATACCCAAAATAATTTATTTTGGTGGTATTTAATAATCACTGTTTTGTTTGTTTTTTACCGTATGAAGGAAAAATTTAAAAAAAATAAACAGTTTCCCTTACTTTTGGTCATAAGGCAGGGCAAACAACAAACAAAAATAAAACTGGACTGTTTGAAGACCCTCAAAATTACCATTTTTTAGAAAGTATACACCCCAAAGTTTTAGGGAAATTAGGAAGCATGTTGGTATTGAGGTGGTTAAAATATGGATAGTGCACTAAAGGCTCACTGAATTTATTTGGTTAGGCTATTCTCCCATCACAAACCCATCATAAATTCTACAAACAGTGGCAGCTGCTCCATTAGGGGCGCAGGGGCGCCACCCCCCTAATCCATGCGCCCGGCCCCTAATCTAATTGGAGGGTACCGGATGCATGAATTCCAATGGTTTTTTTTTTTTTGAAGCACGTGATTAGAGCCTGAGGCTCTAATTGGCTTCAAAAAAAGGGGGCCTCAGGGTGCAGAGCACTGTGCCCTGAACCCACCCAGTTTGACAAATTAATATTAGCTAATGTCTTCCTGCTTCTCTTCCTGGCCAATCAGGAAGCGGGTCTTAGGACTCCCGGACAATCTGGTCTCAGGACCCACTTCCTGTTCGACCAGGAGGAGAAGCAATGGCCCAGCACTTCCCATGTCAAGCTAAAGCGAGGAGCAGCCTGAGGTAAGAGTACTGATCACCGATTTCCCGTCCATCTCCCGCGGTGGGGGAGGGGGGTTGGTGGCGTAAGTGCAAGTGAGGGGCAAGTTTTTTTGCCGCCCCCCCCCCCCCAAAAAAAAAATATTGAGAAAAAAAAACATTACTGTACTTACCCCTGCTTCTACTTGCAACACCTTGTGATGGAATGGAGAGTAGCTTCTATGTTGTAGTGTCATGTCATAAGATCTGGGCTATGCTGCATTACCTGGGATATTGTCTGTACCAAAATGACGCTACTGTCACCCTCTGCACCAAGGGAAATTATTTTCACTAACTCTTTTTTTTAATTTTTGCAATGGATTAATATGGGGGAAGGGAGCAATGCCTTAAGCAAATCTTTAAGTCTACACAATTCACAAGGTGTCCTTATTACCCTATGATATTCATTATCCATAACTGGCAAAGGCAATTATGGCTTTTATTCTTTTTTTTATACCTGCCTAAATGCAGATATAAATTCTTGTGACTTGGGCTGCCTAAACTTGTGTGGAAATGTAATTTTCTTGAACCTGAAAAGAACACATTGTTGTAGTTAACATTGCCTCCTGGTATAAGGGGATTTTCTGGCCTCTGCAGCTTTGAAGACTGCAAGGAAATCAATGGAATTTGTCACAGGGCAACACAGCTTTTATATAGATTTTTAAAGACTGTGATTCATTGTTGGGATGATTTCATCTTTACTATTTATACTTTTGTATACATTTAGTGAAGACTATCAATTTGATTTGTCACTAGCCACATAAGATGTACAGATATTATTGGCTTACAAATGTTTCCAGGGAAAATCTATTATACAGTAAATATTTCACTGATTTTGGTTATCTGTAAATAATCATATTTTTCTGTTAGTGTCTGTAATCTGTTGGTATGCCACTATAATGAACGTTGAAGGAGACAGAAGTGGAGGAATTCCACTAAAACATAACAAAGCTTTAGTGATAATAAAAAGTAATAGTAAAGCCTAACACTAACTATTCCTAAAAATACCCCCCATCTTTCTATGTACCCTGTGTAAAAAAAGATCTGTAGGTCAAATGATCCTGCATATGGCCAACTTTAGCTGTTAGAAATTGACAGAAGCTGGGCTTTAGAGTCTTTGTGAATAAATTACGTTAGACACATTGCTTGTATGCTAAATGCTCCTTTTTAGGGTGCAGGCAGCTGTCCTTTTTCCTTGCAGTGCGCTGCAGTAAGGAGGTATTTTGATGCATGTGTTAGCGCATCACACTGTTTACCTTTCAACTGTCACAAAGGGGTAGATTTACTAATACTGGACATTTTGCAAAGAGCTTTTGGCCAGTGGGCCACTATCTGTTAGACATGTGCGGTTTGTTTCGTTACGTATTAAAATTCGGACAAATTTTTGTTTTTCGGAAATTCGGATGTATCAGAATTTCCGAATGACAATAGTAATGAATTTAAATGAATCCGAAATAACAAAAAAAAATTTGGACGAAATTCGAATTCAAATAGTTTTCGAATCGTTTTTGAATACTTTTCAAACTCGAGAAGTTTTCGAATTTGAATAGTTTTCAAATTTGAATAGTTTTCCAATTTACAAAGAGAATAAAATAGAACAGTAAATAAAAGAATATAATAGAAAAAAAAAATAACAGACTAGAAAAGAATATCACAGAAAATAAAAGAATAGAATATAATAGAGTAAAACAGATCAAAATAGACTAGAAAATAAAAGAACAGAATAAACTAGAATATAATAGAAACAAATAGAATAGTATAGCATAGACAGCATATAACTATCTTCCGAAATTCGAATTTTAAATAGAATAAATTTGAATTTGAATACATAAAAAAGAATTGAATAAAAAAGAATAGAATGGAAAAAAAAAGAATAGAATAGACTATAATAGAATAGAAAAGAATAGAATGAAAAAAAAGCAATAGAATTGAATAGAAAGAATATAACCATTTCCCAAAATTCAAATAGAATCAATTTGAATAGAATAGAAAAGAATAGATTAGAATAGGAAGATGGTTATACATGCGGTCCTATAGTTACAAACATTCGACTTACAAACGACTCCTACTTACAAACGGAGGGAGACAACAGGATGTGAGAGGAAATCTCCCCCTAGGAAGGGAAATTCACTCCTGTAAGAGTTATTATGGGAAAAAGGTGTCTCCACTGATGCTTTATCACCAAGGTTTGTTTCCACCACAATCCGAAATGTTCAAAATCCAATTATCATTGGGACAGGAAGTGACGTAAAATCTTCTGAACAGAAACATAGAGAGCAAAACAAACATTATGGGGGGTGATGCTATCCAAAAAGCTTAAAAATAGTTTTTTTGGCTGAAGCTACACTTATAAAAATGCACCTGTTCCGACTTACAAACAAATTCAACTTAAGAACAAACCTACAGACCCTATCTTGTTTGTAACCCGGGGACCGCCTGTATTCATTCTATTCTGTTCTATGCTGTTGTTTTTTCTATGCTATTGTACTATTTTCTGTTCTATTCTACTCTATTCTTTTTCAAATTGAATATATTTAAATCTTGGGAAATGGTTATATTATTTCTATTCTATTCTATTGTTTTTTAATTCTATTCTTTTCTATTCTATTTAAAATGTCAGAAGATGGTTATAATCTGTTTTATGCTATTTTTTTTATTTTAGTCAATTCTATTCTGTGCTTTTATTTTTCTATCCTATTTTGTTCTGTTTTACTCTATTATATGATATTCTTTTATTTTCTGCTATATTCTTTTCAATTGTATTCAATTCTTGTCTATTGCATTCCTTTATTTTCTATTCTAATTTATTCTCTTTGGAAACTGGAAAACTATTCAAAATCGAAAACTGTACAAAATCGAAAACTATTCGAATTTAAAACATTTTTGAATCATTTTGAAAATGAATAAACAAAACAAATTCCGAACACGAATTAAAGGAATGAAACAAATCTAACTAAATGAATTTATGTAAATGACGAATCGAAACAAAACATTTTTTTCCATTCTGCACATGTCTACTATCTGTCACAAAGTTAAGTCTGTGTGAGTTGCTGCCAGTCTTTTCTTCAAGTAAAGTGCTGGAGGAAGGGCTTATGCTGAAAGCTCCTTCAGTTGTTCTACAAGTGTAGTGCCAAATGGATTTCCACTGAAAGCTTCTCCAGATTCAATTAACTCTTTGTTGATTGTCTACATGAAGGTTAGTCATTGCTGTAGGCTCAGGCAATGGCTTGCCACAAGAAGAAGATGTGTTGCTCCTGATGCTGCAGAGGTGACGGTACTGCAGGCACCAGTTGAGTGGACTTCACATTTCTTCATGCTGGTTCCTGGGTTTGACTAGCAGAGATGCTAAAGTCCAGGTTATTTCTGAACATGCCTATCCAGTTAGATTGGTAGGTGCTTGTTTTGTCTCTTGCAGCATTTCAAAGAGACAACGTGTCAAGAGTTGCCCTTAAGGGGCAGGATTCACAGAAATGCCTCTATGTGAATGTTAGCAGTAGATGCATGTCAGGCGGGAAGGTCGCCTCTGAGGAGAGGATGTTCCCACTGTTAGTTGTTCAGAATATGTAAAATTAATATATATGTGTACTTTTCTCTTTCCCTTTGCAGGACTACAAGGAGATCCTATGCTTTGGCGGAGGCATCCCATAGTGATATGTTGTAAATATGTGACTGTACTATAATGTGTAGCATAGCTAGTCATCTTGTGTTTGGCTATTTTACCCTACCAATCATTTTTTGTTTGGAGGGGGGTGCACAAACAAAAGTGCACTTGGTAGAGTTCCACCTTGTGGGATACTCCGCTGGGTTTTTGGATAACATTTTTGTAGGGGTGGCTGCCCAAGCCACTGAGGACATGGCTTATTTTTTGGCGGGGGGGTGGATGTAGCACCCTCCTAGGTAGGTGCTAGAGTGAGTATATATAGTTTTTGATTTCTCTACTTAAAAGGGAGACAGTTAGGCAAATGTATATGCTGTCTGCTTAACAGAGAGTGGTAGCGTCTGCTCAGTGTGTTCTGGTGCTGCTCATGCTGTCTTAAGAGTTCCACACTGGTCCAATAGCTATGGAGTATACTGGACAGTGGGAGAAAACCTGGCAGATGAGTGCATGGATGTCCATACATTCTTGGCCAATTAGAAGGGAATGTGCCCCAAGGCATGCTGGGTGACTGTACTTATACCAGAGGAGCATGTGGGCTCGAGGTCTTCTGCAGGAAAAGAGGTCCAGGTGAGGAGGGGGGCTTTTTCCCCTCCTCAGTGCAGGCTGCCATGCAGCCTCAGGTGGTCGATCTGAGGGCCAGAGATGTTAAAGCTGCAGCCCATGGTTCTTGTGAGAGCTGACTGAGGGAGGATGCCCTTGGATCCTGTCTGGTACTACTGAGGAAGTCTGCCCTGAGTGCTTCAGGAACCTTGTGAGTACAGACCCCTCACAGGGGATCCTGAGGACTGGTGCTGTTAGATTCCCCTCTGAGTGCTAGAAGTCAGCTGCTGGGTGTGAGCTAAAGGGGACACTGGCAGATGTCTTGAAGAGGCAAGGTTCACTGAGTTCCTTCAGCTACAAAGGGACTTGTTCATACCATACTGCTGCTGTATGGCCCTACTGATAATCTGCTACACAGTTCTATTGAGATAGTTGTCTTCACCTGTGAATAGTTAATTTGGAGTATCGTACTAAATCCCTTCTCCTACCCAAGTTCTCCAAATAAAACATAAAAACAAATTCCCTAGACTTGCCATTGAAGATAACGAGCAGAAGAGTGTGTGCACCTGGCTGTGTGAAAATACCCTGGAACTGGCTGTGGATTAATCAGTGGGATGCCTGGGAAAAAACAATATCCAACGGCTCCTGCAGGGGTACCGCTACATTTATACCAAATGTGTTTTCATGCATTTTGCTGCATTTTCCATCACAACCAAGATGCATAATATACAGGAGAAAATACATATTTTAATTAGAACTAGTTGACAGCAATGCATGGAGTTGCAGTGCATTGGTAAAGAGAGTTATGCATGCTGCATTTTGGGTCACTGTTGACCTGCATTTGCCATTCAAGTCAATCAAATGGATTTTTTCAGCAACACAGTGCAAATAAAACATGTCAGTGAACATTGTGATGTATGCAAGTCCTTATATTACTTTTTTACTGTATGTGTAGCAGATGATAAAAGCACTTGCTGACTGGTATCGCACACCCATTCATTTATACAAGTTCTCCCCTACAGTGGCGGCTGGTGAAGTTTTTGGATGGGGGGGCGCCAGGCCCCGCCCTTCCCTTTGACCCCTCCTACTTTTAATAAGCCCCGCCCCTTATAGAGTCCACCCACTCCGTCCCCTGTATTCCACATATTGTGTCAGGAGTATACAGCTCAGCATCACAGGACAAAGTATACAGCTCAGCATCACAGGACACAGTATACAGATCAGCATCACAGGACACAGTATACAGCTCAGCATCACAGGACACAGTATACAGCTCAGCATCACAGGACACAGTATACAGCTCAGCATCACAGGACACAGTATACAGTGAAACAGGTGGGGGCAGTTATGCAGCCAGTGACACAGGTGGGGGCAGTTATGCAGCCAGTGACACAGGAGGGGGCAGTT
>BLSH010134623.1:196724-210801 GCA_018402905.1 Glandirana rugosa
GGGGGGGCGAACAAGGTCTCCAGGTACGCCAGAGAGACAGTGTAAACCAAATTGTGGAACTGTCCTCCTCGTCGACCCCGTCGTATATGTCCTTTACTAAAGGAGATAAAGGGAGGACGTCGGTTACTTTTGACCGAAGAGGAGGAGAGGGAGAGTGACCGTAAGTCGTCCTCTATGTCCTTCTCTATGTCCTTTAGTTAAGGATATGTACGACGGAGTCAACAGGAAGGACAAGTCCAATGGGAATAAACACAACGGGTCCGGAGGACACACGAGGGAACAGGGGAGTGAGTGGGGTGTCGAAACGGTCGAAAAGAGGAAAGGAGAGGGTGGACTATGGATTGGGACTTTCTTCCTGTGTGATTTCATCCTTGAGCACCTATCATTCCCTGGATGTAGTGACTAATAGACTGTTGATTGATTGAACTAGCGCTGCACCTTTTTTCTATCAGGTGGGAGAGGAAAGGAGAAAAGCTGGCAAAGCTGTGGGGTGAGTGAGGGGACAAGGGAGCACACAGGAGGCCTGGGCAACACAAATAAGGGTAACCTGAACAGGAAGGACAACTGAGGCAGCATGTATAGGAATTGATTTCCTGTATCTCTTCCTGTATCTCCTGCTGAATGCCAGTGAGAGGGAGAGGAGGAGAAGCCAGTTTTCATTGGCTGCAGGAGGGAAATAGAGGAAATCATTTCCTGTATATGCTGCCCCAGCTGCTCCTCCTGTCAAGGTGTTAAACCAAATGTGACAGAGAGACCGCATGGACCTCTGGAACAAGCGGGGGGGGGGGTCACCATTGCCACCCCTGACACTATGCAAGTGTTGTGGTCCTTTCATGTCACACAGGGGTTCCCCTGCTGCCCGGCATGCCTGCACACTACAAGTCTTAGCATTTCCAGGACTAACCCCCTCCCCCATGCTTGCTGCCTTCACTTTCCCACACATGGGATGTCCTCAGTACAGGGGAGGTCTCAGTCCCCCTAAATGTGTAGAAGTCACTTAGCCCTGTGTCCCAGACTGTAGAATTTTCCCAGCATTTTCAACAACCCCTCCTCCCCCTATGTTCTGTTCTCACTTCCTCCCTCTTGATGAGCTGCCCTATTGTAGCATCTCCGGGCTGGCTCCTGCTGTACTTATAACCCTGCCTGGGGCCCCACCACGAATGACAGCAGATCAGGGGCAAGGTAACAAAAGAAGAGGGAGGCGATCCATGGGGACTGAGGTAGAGGTGAGGGGAGGCGACCAGGGAGATGGAGTGCAGCACAAGCTCACAGAGGAGCATGGACAGGGAGGACACAGGGATGGGAGGCAGAGGGGAGAAGACTGCACTTTCAGTAGTCCTGTATCATTTCTCCTTCACTCAGCAGCCCCGTCCCACATTACACCTGTGTGGAGGGGCATGGTCTGTCTTGTCCTATTCTTCTCATACCGCCCACCCACACACAGGCACGCTCTGCTCTATTGTTGACATATGTGCGGCTGAATCACAGTGCGGTTCTTTTGGACAGTGCGATACATAGTTAGCCAGGTTGAAAAAAGACACAAGTCCATCTAGTTCAACCAATCAAAAAACTATATATATATTTATATATATATATGTATATATACATATAAATATATATATATATATATATATATATCTATAGTGAACAATCAGCACCCAAAAATAAGTGAATAAATGAGAGCAGCAACGCAAAAAGAGAAAACACCATCTCAATAGTCACATAAAATAAAAAATATTACAACGGTCCTCTGTGGCAAAAAACTTGTAAAGAGTACTAAACAGTACTAAAAATAATAATATAGTCCAAAAGTTCTATACAGTGTGTACCTAGTTCATCTCAGACAAATGTCCAAATTCTGTGTGCTAAATTAATCACGATAAGGTTCACAGGGCCTCTTTGCTTGCATTGAAAAAGCTGCAAAAAGGTTTTGTTAGACCTGCAAAGGTCAATACATCTGGATTCCATGGAGTGATGTTTGGATGAGACGGCCATTGGAGAGTCAACAATCGCAAGTGACATCTAATGTGCTTGAGCTGTCCTCTTAGGTGAGGCAGCATTTGGATCTGGTGAGTTGCCATCTTGATCACCCCGTGTGAACCCTATCGTGATTAATTTTGCACACAGAATTTGGACATTTGTCTGAGCTTAACTATGTGCACACTGTATAGAACTTTTGGACTATATTATTATTTTTAGTAAAGTTTAGTACAAGTTTTTGCCACAAAGGAGCGCTGCAGTATTTTTTATTTTATATGTATATATATATAAAAAAACATGCAATCCCATATACACAATCCTTCACCCAAAGCATGAATCTCTGGGTTATTCTCTCCCTGGTCTTCTCCATACCCAGATGTCCCCCCCCCCCATTATATTACCATGGGCCAAGTCTAGCACCATCCTACGTTAGGGTTTGGGAACCACCAGCTGTTCTACCTCGTCCTCCTCGTGTTTTACCACCTGATACAGCAAATTGCTGTTAAGAGCCATGTAGGGGAAAGACACCCCCCAATAAGCATGCATAGGTTCCCCATCTATCATCTTAACATTCTCTCTGGCTGTAATGAAGGTGACATCTCGTAATTGCTCTGTACAAAAATCCTCCCTCCGGACCTCTAAGTCAGGTGACACACTCTGTCCAATCCCACTACTACAGTCAGAAAAGTCCTCTTGTTCTGTAACCTCAAGCTGAGAGCTATCTTCCAGGTCCTCCAGCTCCCAAGCCATTACAGGAAAAGGAAGAGGGTCTCCTCCTTCCTCAGTCCTGCCATCAGTCTCCCCTTCCAATTAGCAAAAAGGGTCTGGTGAGAGCTCCTGTGTTTCTCCAGCAGGGGGAGCTCTATCCTCCAGACTTCCTGTGCCTTCCCATAACCTCCAAAAATGGGGAAAATCCCTCCCCACTAGGACTTCATGAAGATACTACCCTCACTGAATGTGTCACACTGCCCCAAGGGGTGTCAATTGCAACCACCGCAGTCTGGTAGTCCCGAGTGTCCCCATGGATGCAAATGACCCCCATTGTGCTAGGGTGTAATTTTGAAGGATTTACACAATTGCTGTTGACTAAAGTCACAACACTACCCAAATCAAGCAGTGCAGTGACTGGCTTCCCATCAACAGAAATCACACACACATTTGCTTTTCCATGTGATCCCGATGTGATGAAGTACATGTGACCTGTGCAAAAAGAGATATGCGTCTTTTCATATAAGCATTATCACACTGCATTGGTTCATCATTTACGGGACAGTTGGCAGCCATATGTGCCAATGCATGACATCGGTAGCTCTGTATGTGCTCTATACCCAGTCCTCTCAAGGGTCCCCAAGACCTTCCTGGCTTCTTTGGCCAGTCTCCAGGTCTAGAGCCCATAGTCTCTTTAGCTGTAGCAGTCTTATCAAACTTCCCAATGCCCTTGAACCCTGGAACAGTCTTACCGGGTCCGCCGAGCGATCTTTCACCCCCAGATACATTGGAGTGGGGCTCAGATGGGTACAACAAGTCCTCAGCAGCGCTGTATCTCTCCATGAGATCCACCAGTTGGTTTGCCGTTTTGGGGTCTCCATAGCTGACCCACTTCCTCAAAGTAGCAGGGAGTGCACGCAGATACCGGTCCATGACCACACTCTCCACGATCTGAGGACCTGGCAAAGTCTCTGGCCGTAACCACTTCCTTGTGAGATGGATCAAGTCAAACATTTGGGAGCGAGGTGGCTGGTCCATGCGGTAGGTCCACTCATCCACCTGTTGAGCCTGGACTGCCATGGTGACACCCAGGCGTGCAAGTAGAGTTTCATAGTCCTAGGCCTTATCAGGTTCCAAGTCAAAATAGGCCTTTTGGGGCTCACCTGTCCGAAAAGGTGCTAGCAGTCCCAACCATTGTTCTTTTGGTCATCCTTCCCGCACAGCGACTCTTTCAAAAGTGGTGAGGTACGCCTCCACATCATCCGCAGGTGTCATCCTCTGCAGGTGGTAACTGGCATGTATCAATTTTTGTTCCACTGTCACAGTAGGTGCGGGCCCCTTCTTTAACTCCAGCAGGGCCTCCGCAAACTGTGGGTTTGTCTCTCGCTGGGCTGCATTGGCCTACAGCAGGGCTTTTATCACCTCCTCCATTTTGGAAAGTTGCCCGCTGAATCCACCACGTGTTGGAGATTAGCTTGTGGGGATCACCTTTCCTGGGAAAAAGGCTTGCAAAGATAATAAACAAACAAAATTTTAAAAAATTTCCGTCTGGCGCTAAACTATACAAAACAGTAACCTCACTATACGGTGACGGGCTCGTCCCAGACACCCCCAAACAAAACAAATGCAAACATTTCTGTTTCAGTACTTAGAGCAACCAATTCCCAAGGTGTAGCTCTCTCAGTGTAGTGATACTGAGTCCCAGGCCAGAGCTGCACTGTGCTCTCCTCCTGGTCATTTAAAGAAGCTGAAGGAGGATTTAGGTGGACCAGAAACTCCGGGCCGGAAACCAGCTCTACCACAGTGGCTGTGAAAAACCAAGCCGGGTTCACCTCACATAACGTCACATATATATATAATATATATATATATATATATATATATATATATATATATATACACACTATATTGTCATGCCTATTGGGATGCCTGCCTTTACAGGCACATGAACTTTAAGGGCATCCCAGTTTTAGTCCGTAGGGTTCACTTTCCCATACATTTTCCCTCAACATTCTCACAGACACACTCCTAAACCTTGTGGACAGCCTTCCCAGAAGAGTTGAATCTGTTATAGCTGCAAATGGTGGGCCAACTCAATATTGAACTCAACAGACTAAGACTGGGTTGTCATTAATGTTCATATGCGTGTAAAGACAGGTGTCCCAATACTATTGACAATATAGTGTATATGTATGTATGTGTATATATATATTTCACATCAGTACCTGCCCTCAAGGAGCTTACAATCTAAGGTCCCTAACACACATTCATACATATACATAGTAGGGCCACTTTACACAGGATCCAATTAACCTACCAGCATGTCTTTGAAGTGTGGGAGGAAACTGGAGTACCTGAAGGAAACCCACGCAGGCACGGGGAGAACATGCAAACTCCAGGCAGGTAGTGCCGTGGTTAGGATTTGAACCAGCGACCCTTTTCCTGCCAGGCGAAAGTGCTATCTACTACACCACTGAGCTGTATATATATATATATTATTTTTTTATTGGGTAGTATTATGCATTGCACTCTATAACAGATCAATACAGTGGAACTCTTCTAATATTGTTTGTGTGATGTAAATGCAGATGTTTAGAGTGCTGGAACTATAAAAGGGGAACGGTACTATAACACAACTCAGGAATGTATAATATGTGTTACTTCAGTGAATTACCTTTCAATCTATAGAAATTGCTGGCAACAAGTGAAGGCATTCATAGAGCTTCTAATGCTAAAGTTAAAAACAGGTTTACTGTATTCATCTTCATGTGTAATCCCCTGAAGAATAAGAGCAACCAAATCCACAATGGAGGGCAAGAACTGTACTTCCTTGTCTCTGCTTTTTGTATCACCATTCAAACAAAAGGTCAAATTTAATTCAGATTAGTGATTGTGAGTACTGGCGGATGACAGGCACCTTTTTTTCACACCAACTCCAGAGGAAAAAAAAAAAAGTTGTTGTAGCTGGTTAAAAATGATAGCAGGAGATGGACCTTAACAAAATAAAAGACGTTGTTTCAGATTCCTTCCTTTTTTCTGCTCTAGAGAAACTGATGTTTGTTTCACTATGTCCTTTGTAGACTGATTCTACTGAATAGGAGGGTCAGCCTCTATTATAAACACCTGGTGCACTCAATTTTGTAATGTGATAAGCTGTATTGTGTCTATATTCCTTTAATAGACACGTCTTAAAGCAGAGCTCCACCCAAAAGGGGAAGCTCCGCTTATTTGCTTCCTCCCTTTCTCCACTGTCACATTTGGCACCTTTCAGGGGGGAGGGGGGACCTGGTCTTGACAGGTACCCGCTCCCACTTCTGGCTGATCTCGCCGCAGCGAAGTCAGCAGGAAGTATGCCCCCCTCCTCCTTCCCCCGCCGCCAAACTATTCGCTAAACGCAGCGCACTTCATGCATGCGCTGTAGGGAATTGGCTGTGAAGTCGCAAGGCTTCATTGCTGGTTTCCTTTAGTGGAGATGGTGACAGCATCGGCTAGGGTGAAGACACCGTTGGATTCGTGGACAGGTAAGTGTCCTAGTATTAAAAGATGGCAGCTACAGTATTTGTAGCTGCTGACTTTTATTTTTTTCTGAAGGAGCCTGGAGCTCCACTTTAAGGGGTAGCTCACCAAAATTAAATTCCTATTGCAGGGGATGTCTAAAAAAAAATCACCAAGCACTTGGCTTGCCCTACTGCAATGCATTTTTGACACCTTTTCAAAATACAGTGGTTGCAGAATAAAATGGAAAGGCACAGCATTGTCAGCCTATTAAAGAAAGTAAAAAACATATATAATAGCAGATTCAACAGGAAAAAAACCTATGTTACAGTGTGACTAAAAAAAAAAGGAAACACTGCAGTGTTAAGGTTAATGACAGACTGTATGTATTACAGTATTACCTGCATCCAGTGTCGGCGACACAATAAGGTTCCCATTGCATGTTAGCCATATAATAATATTAGTAGTGTATCTATTTATGCATTAGCAGTGTAGCTATTTGAAATTGTTTGTAACAAGGTTAAGCTAAATACATTTGAGTAGATATTAACATTCCTGCCAGTACATCCTAATTTAATTTCCCATATATTGTGCATTTTGCCAAGTATATCATGTACTTTTCTAGTTTATCACTAAAGTAAATATGGATTGTCTTCATTAAATGCTTGTTTTAAACATGATGCAATAGCATCTATATAAATAGAGAATCACCATCAGTTTGCATGATGTGGATACTGCTGGCAATCTTAGAGACAGCAAACATAGCCAAGTTCATCCCTTGAGACGCAGCCACAATTTAATTAGCTGGGAGTACATGAGCTCTAAGTAAGCAGTGGTTGGAGGCACTGAGCTTAGCAGGTTGCCTGCCATAATAATAAACACAGGTTTTGTAAATGGATCTCATGTCTGCTAATCATACATTTCATTCCAAAGTGTTTTAAAGGAAGCCGAAAGTAACTAAGAATTTTTTATTTTGTTCTGTTTTAGCTTACATTTGTAAGAAGCTGCACATAGTAATTGTAGCAGTAACTAGTACATGTGTATACAGTAGTAATGAGGTATATGGCACAGTAAGTGCCATGTGTACATAAATGTCTATGCAGAACAGCAAAAAATTCATATAGTCTAGGCATGGGCTGAACAACCCCAGGTTTGGTTTGCAGCAGAACTTTAAAACATCGCAAAAGTTCTGAACCGAGAAACGAACCCCATTGAAGTCTATGGGGCCCCAATGGAAAAATCAAAAGTGCCCATTTTGAAGGCTTATATGCAAGTAATTGTACACACAATGGTTATAAGGGTCCAGGTACTGCCCTGGGGGACATGTTTCAATGAAAAAAATGTTTGTAAAAAACATAGTTTCTAAATGAGCAGTAATTTAGTGATGCTTAACGTGAAACCATAAATATGAGAAATAGCACTAAACATAAATAATTCCTTATATAGTGTCTGGGGGTTCCCCTTAGTTTGCCTGTAAAGTGGCACATCTGTACCGTGTATAGAACTTGCTGCAGCAATGACATTTATAAAGCACAAAAAAGGACATTTTCCTTGCAAGCTTTCTTTATTTTATAAACAACGGCTTGGGGAGCCAGTCTGTATGATGAGGCCACAATTTAGTGCACTTGGAATGAGATTCGAGATTTTTTGGATATATTCTGGTGTTTCTTTGGCAGACTTTGGATAGAAGTAACAGGTGCAGAAAAATTGGGCTTCGGATGTGCCTTCACACCGTAGCCCTATGGATGTAATCTTGATGAAAGCAAGAATTGGGCTAGCTGTAAAAAAATGTAAATTATATGCACGTGTCAAACAGATGTGGAAAAATCGGTTCTTGGGTGTTAATTGTACCCATGAAACCTACACCAAAAATTTCTTACAGATGAAATCAACACCCACAAAGCTAGGCAGCCTAGACAGCCTTTCAGAGATTCAGGATCCAGAAAGCACTTAATCAGCAAAATCAGCATCAGGGGCTTGATAGCTGTTGTAACAAAACCTCCAGCATCCCTGGATGCCCATTCGGAAAGCACGCTGGATGCAGGGCAGCTCAATTGCATACTGGGCAAGTTCTGGCAAGTGGTATACCCTCATGGCCCAGTAGTGCAATGGATCATCAACTAGAAAGCTCTCCATGTCTGTTTTCACCCCTAGATAACCCACCATATGATGCAGACACTGCCAATGGCATGTGGAAGCTGACAACCCTGGACGCGAGGACTAAAAAAATTTGAAATGCATCACTAAGGTGGCCCCCTTCTCCCCCGCTCCTCTCTTGGCCAACAAAAGCCTCTAAACTACGTTTTCCATGAGACTGTAATCTACCAGAGTCTCTTGTGTGTTATGTGGTGTCGCAAGAATGATATCTGCATAAAGCGGGTCTTGAGAGAAGAGGTCCTTCTCTTCCTCCTGCCGCTCTGCATCGAGTGCCCTGTCCATAATGCCATGCAGAATCTGCTCCAGCAGGAACACAAAAGGGATTGTGTCACTGATGCATACATTGTCATGGCTCACTGTGCTTGCCGCCTCCCCAGATGGTGACATTACACTGCATGCATCCTTTATCAGCAGCCATTTGCGTGGTGAAAAAAAGCTAAGCTGGCCTGAGCCTGTCGTTGTGCCATACTCACACTGGTACTCGTTGAAGGCCCTCTGCTCCATGTGAAGCTGCTGCAGCATTGCCAAAGTTGAGTTCCACCTTGTGGGCATGTCACAATTCAGGCAGTGTATGGGCAGGTGGAATTCCCGCTGAATTTCAGCCAACCGACCACAGGCTGTGTATGACCGCCTGAAATGGTTACAGATTCTTCTGGCCTGCTTTAGCAGATCTTCCAAACCTGGGTATCTGCTTAAGATATCCTGCATCACAAAATTGAGGACATGTGCCAGGCATGGCACATGTGTCAATTTTCCCTGTCTAAAGCCTCATACACGTGGTTCGATTGTTGTACGACCGCACTTCTGATTTTTGTCAAAAGCGCGTGTCCATGATTTTGTAAAGCATACTGGCCATCCAAAATTCTCGTTCGACCTGAACTCAATGTCAGAAGTGATGTAATGTTTTGAATATTTTTTACATCTCTTTTTCCTTTCTGAGCATTAGGGATGAGCCAAACAACCCCCGGTTCGGCTCGCACCAGAACATGTGAACAGACAAAAAGTTTGCGCAAACATTCAAACACCGTTAAAGTCTGTGGGACCCGAACATGAAAAATCAAAAGTGCTCATTTTAAAGGCTTATATGCAATGTTATTGCCCTAAAAAGTGCATGGGGACCCGCGTCCTGCCCTAGAGGACATGTATCAATGAAAAAAAAGTTTTTAAATCAATAGTTTTTTCAGGAGCAGTGAAAAAGAAGATGAAAAAATCATTTAAATATTGTGCCTGGGGGGTGTCCTTAGTCTGTGTGTAAAAGGGGGCATCTCTGTGAGGTGTAGAACATAGCCAGAGCAAAATGACATTTCCAATTGTCAATTAAAATTGTGGCTGTAATGTATTCCCGATTCCCGGCAATATACAAAAAATCACTGAAAAGAAGTGTGTGGCCCCTCCCCCCCAGTCCAAACCAGGCTCTTCGGGTCTGGTTTGGATATTTAAGGGGAACCCCGTGCCAATTTTTTAAAAAAATTTCACGTGGGGTTCCCCCTAAGATCCAAACCGGACCCTTATCCTAGCATGCAGCCCTGCGCCCATGTGCCCTCCCTCCTGAACCATACCAGGCTACATGCCCTCAAAATGGGGAGTATGGGTGCTTTGAGGGAGGAGGGGCTCTGCCCCCCCACCTCAAAGCACCTTGTCCCCATGTTGATGGGGACAAGAGACTCTTCCCCACAAGCCTGGCCTGTGGTTGTGGGGGTCTGCGGGCAGGGGGCTTATCGGAATCTGGAAGGGGGCCCCCAGATCCCACCTCCCCCATGTGAATAGGTATGGGGTACATTGTACCCCTACCCATTCACCAAAAAAGGAGTGTAGTGGTACAAAAAAACAAGAGGCAGTTTTTGACAAGCCCTTTATTGTGTAAAATAGCTCTTTTCTTCTTTCTTCCTCTGGTCTTCCTCCATCTTCTCCTGCCCCGGTCCTTCTTCTGCTTCTTCTTTCAGTCTACTTGCTTCCTCTCTTCGTCTTCAATCTTCATCTTCATCTTCTTCTTCTTTCACCATCGCCACTCTCCCTGCTGCTGCAGCCCGGCCCCAGCGTCGCCTCCCAGAATGGGCGGTCTTCACAATGACAGTTCTTTTATAAGAAGGGGCAGGGCCACCCGGGGACGTAAATAGGTGACCCACCCCCTCTGACAGCGCATGACGTCAGAAGGGGGCGGGTTCACTCAGTTATGTCACTGGGTGGCCCCACCCCTTCTTATAAAAGAAGTGTCATTATGAAGACCACCCATTCTGGGAGACGCGCAGGGGCCGGGCTGCAGCAACGGGGAGAGCGACGGTGGTGAAAGAAGAAGGAAGAAGAAGATTGAAGACGAAGAGAGGAAGCAAGGAGACTAAAATAAGAAGCAGAAGACCAGAAGAAGGACCGGGCCAGGAGAAGATGGAGGAAGAAGAAAAGAGCTATTTTACACAATAAAGGGCTTGTCAAAAACTGCCTCTTGTTTTTTTTACCACTACACTCCTTTTTTGGTGAATGGATAGGGGTCGGAATCTGGGGGCCCCATTATTAAAGGGGGCTTCCAGATTCCATTAAGCCCCCTGCCCACATACCCCCACAACTACCGGCCAAGGTTGTAGGGATGACGCCCTTCTCCCCATCAACATGGGGACAAGGTGCTTTGGGGGTGACCTCAAAGCATCCTCCCCATGTTGAAGGCATGTGGCCTGGTATGGTTCGGAGGGGGGTGCTCGCTCATCCCAGCCCCCTCCTGCCATGCCAGGGCTGCATACTCGGATAAGGGTCTCGTTTGGATTTTGGGGGGACCCCACACCATTTGTTTTAAAAATTTGGTGTGGGGTTCCCCTTAAAATCCATAACAGACCTGAAGGGCCTGATACGGACATTGGGCGGGACCCCTAGACAATTTTTTTTTTAATTTTGTTGCGGGGTTCCCCTTAAAATCCACACCAGACCTGAAGGGCCTGGTACGGATTTTGGGGGGCCCTTACGCAATTTTTAATTTAAATTTTGGCATGGAGTTCCCCTTAAAATCCATACTAGACCTGAAGGGCCTGGTACGGACTTTGGGGGGGACCCCTAAGCAAATTTTTTTTAATTTTGGTGCAGAGTTCCCCTTAAAATCCATACACCTACGGGGACACCTACGCTTTTTTTTATTTTGGGTGGGGTTCCCCTTAAAATACATACCAGACCTGAAGGGTCTGTTACGGACTTTGGGGGGAACCCTATGCAATTTTGTTTTCAATTTTGGTGCGGGCCCCGCTGTTGTAAATTATTTTAAAAATTGTGATGACATGCCCCAGTCAAACAGATGCTGAAAAATTGGGCCTTGGGTGTTGGTGGTGCCAGAACACTGTAACCCCTTGCAGCTACTCTTGTTGGGCGCAGGAATGGGACCTGCTGTTGTAAATTAGTTTAACCACTTAAGGCCCGGAGCCCTTTTTTACACTTGTTGTTTACAGGTTAAAATCATTTTTTACTTAGAAAATGACTTAGAACCCCCAAACATTATATATTTTTTTCAAACACCCTAGAGAATAAACGGAAAAATGCCAAAATATACCGCGCTCATTCAGCAGCCACCAAACCCATAGAGATAAGAAATTCTCTCATATGTGTATTGTTCTCTCTGGTATTCACAACAATTCCAGAGATGGTAATGCTGCATTAATAAATCATGGCGCTTACAAACTTTAATGTTCTTGACCGCAAAAAATATATATATATATATGTGTGAGCTGAATATAACCATATAGCATAAAAGTCCTATAAGTGGAGGAGCTTCTTGGCAATCCTTGAAACACGAAACTCCTATTACAGAAAAAAGGGGGGTCCCGTTCACAAGGTGATTTACATCCGCTTGCTTCCCCACTTACCGGACTTTATTGACCTCCAAGGGCCACACAAACAAATAGGAATATATTTCTTCTTGTTGAGCTTCACATGCATATATATGGATGGACTTCTTAACTCCCGATAAACTCCGCTAGGAACCCCAAAGGTACCCCACTTACCAGATCTTGAAGTGGTAAAGCGTAACTGAAAATAAAGGAGAGTGTTGAAGAGTCCCCCAAAAACGCCTCTTTTGGTGTATGGCTCCAAACTCACGATGTGGGAAGGGAAGAAAATAAACTTCCAATAGTGAAGCCAGTATTTATTTTTAAAAGTATAAAACTGAATCAAAACAAAGCAAAAAAACAAAACCAAAACATCTGATATGACCCCTGATGATGTTGACGAGCAGTTAACGAAACGCCGCGTTGGGTGGCAAGGGAGTTGCACATTACTTCCGTTTTTGAGCTATACAGGTGGATTGCAGCCAGGCGTCCCCTGTACATCTATTGATATTCGTTTTAGCAAGCGATCTCCCGCTGCGGGAGTTGCTATTTTGTTTTGTTTTTAGTTTCTGTTTTGGTTTTGTTTTTTTGCTTTGTTTTGATTCAGTTTTATACTTTTAAAAATAAATACTGGCTTCACTATTGGAAGTTTATTTTCTTCCCTTCCCACATCGTGAGTTTGGAGCCATACACCAAAAGAGGCGTTTTTGGGGGACTCTTCAACACACTCTTTTATATTCAGTTACGCTTTACCACTTCAAGATCTGGTAAGTGGGGTACCTTTGGGGTTCCTAGCGGAGTTTATCGGGAGTTAAGAAGTCCATCCATATATATGCATGTGAAGCTCAACAAGAAGAAATATATTCCTATTTGTTTGTGTGGCCCTTGGAGGTCAATGAAGTCCGGTAAGTGGGGAAGCAAGCGGATGTAAATCACCTTGTGAACGGGACCCCCCTTTTTTCTGTAATAGGAGTTTCGTGTTTCAAGGATTGCCAAGAAGCTCCTCCACTTATAGGACTTTTATGCTATATGGTTATATTCAGCTCACACATATATATATATATATATATATATTTTTTTTGCGGTCAAGAACATTAAAGTTTGTAAGCGCCATGATTTATTAATGCAGCATTACCATCTCTGGATTTGTTGTGAATACCAGAGAGAACAATACACATATGAGAGAATTTCTTATCTCTATGGGTTTGGTGGCTGCTGAATGAGCGCGGTATATTTTGGCATTTTTCAGTTTATCATATGTAACTAATCTCAGGTTATATTGATACCAGCTGCTCTTGATATTAATCGATTTGTTGTTAATTCCAAGGCGCGGGTAAATCTGTTTCAGATTAAGAACAAGCCCTAGAGAATAAAATGGCGATTGTTGCAATATTTTTTGTCACACAGTATTTGCGCAGCGGTCTTTGGAAAAAATTAGCTTTTTTGAGTTAAAAAATAAGACAACAGTAAAGTTTGCCCAATTTTTTGTATATTGTGAAAGAGGATGTTATGCCGAGTAAATAGATACCATACATGTTACGGTTGAAAATTGCGCACACTGGCGGAATGACGACAAACCCCGGTACTTAAAAATCTTCATAGGCGACGTTTTAAAAAATTTTAACGGTTACCAGGTTAGAGGTGCAGAGGAGGTCTTTTGCTAGAATTATTGCTCACACTCTGGCGATCGCGGCGATACCTCGCATGTGTGGTTTGAACACTGTTTTCATATGCGGGCGCGACTTACGTATGCGTTATCTTTGCTGCACGAGCTCGCGGGGACTGTGATGCTTTAAAATGTTTTTTTTTTATTTTGCTTTTTCTTTTAACAATGTTCCTTCTGATCACTTTTATTGCTATAACAAGTATATATGTGTATATATATATATATATATATATATATATATATACTGTGTATATATGTGTGTGTGTGTATA
>BLSH010134623.1:211285-223620 GCA_018402905.1 Glandirana rugosa
ACGTCTGATCTTTACCTTACAGGTCAACGGTCCATAATACAGGACAATTAAAATAATGACAAAACAAACAATTTCCAAGTCGGTTTCTACTTTATTAATCAGAAAGTTGACCACCTTACGTCAGGGACTTCCTACACAAGACTGCAACGTCGAACGACGACTCATTTGGTTCGTTTCGTAGTTTTGAGAGACGAAGGATAACCGTTAGTGTCCTAATTAAAACCCTGTGTACGAGGTAATATAACCTATATGAACGTGTAAAAATATATGATCGTATAAAAACGTGTAATTTGGCTGAACCTTTAACAAACAAAACAGTAATAAAATTAACAGGACATAATACCTGGCAACTGGACATTCCATTTCTAGTCTGCATTATCAGTTCTTGATTGGGAAATCGTCTGCTTCCTACCTAATTTGGGACACATGCTCCATTATATGGGACGTTCTTAAAGAGGTAGTCTTCCTGAAGCCTACAACTGATGAATGGCCAAAGATAGCAGAACTGCAATTACCTAAATTGTGTGGGTGCTATTAATGGCAAGCATATACGCATCCAGAAGCCAGTAGGCAGTGGCAGCAGCCTTTATAACTATAAAAAACATTTTTAATTTGTGCTTATTGCCATGGTGGATGCAGATTACCGTTTTCACAGTATTTATATTTCAAGTCGAACATTTATTATTTTATTGTATATATACTTGTTATATATCTGTACACATTGGATATACTTGCACATTTTTATATACTAGCATATTTTTGCACATTACATTTGGTACAACTTACCTGCACAATTTGTATACTTGCACATTTTTATACTAGCACATTTTTTGCACATTGTTTTTGGAACTTTGCACATTGCCAACAATTAATTATACACTGCACTCTATGATATTGGCAGGGACTGGTTTGTTATAAATTTACCAGAACCCATATAGGCTTAAGTATTGATGAAAACGTAGTCGCCTAAAGCAGCGCCATATCCAGACATTTCCATTTATCTTTCTATCTATATCTATCTATCTTTCTATCTTTCTATCTATCTATCTATCTATCTATCTATCTATCTATCTATCTATCTATCTATTATTATACAGGATTTATATAGCGCCGACAGTTTGCGTAGCGCTTTACAATATTAGGGCAGACAGTACAATTGCAATACAATTCAATACAGGAGGAATCAGAGGACCCTGCTCGTTAGAGCTTACAATCTAGGAATCTATCTATCTATCTATCTATCTATCTATCTATCTATCTATCTATCTATCTATCTATCTATCTACCTATCTTTGTTTTTCTTTCTTTTCACAATTATCTAGCTAACTAAACTGCCTGCAATCTGCAACCTAAGCTCACTATCTAGCCACCCCCGCCAACACACTACATAGAGCCTCTGTACAAGCGGCTTTATATAGTGTGGGGCGTGGATTGAGGCTGCTGAGCAGTGATTGGCTAAAGGCACCCTGCCTTTAGCCAATGAAAGCTCTCACAGCAGGTAGCCCGCTGATTGGCCAAAGCATGCAGGTCATGTGTATGCTTTGGCCAATCCGCGGGCGGCATTCCGCCGCCATTGGAATGCATTATGGGGCACGCGAAGTTCCCGTGAATGCCCCATGATGTTCGAAATGGCCCGAACAAGTGAACACCGGATGTTCGGGTCACCGGGGAGCTCATCCCTACTGAGCATGCGTAGCCTCGGTTGTACAATTTTTTTCATACGAAAACCATACTAACGGAACGAAAATTGGATGTTGCGTTGTCATACGAAATCTTTTTCTAGTGTGCACATCCAGCTTTTGTCTGATGAAAAATCAAAACCCATTGTCGAAAGAAGCATACTAACGGTAAGAATTTCGGACGACAGGCCGTCAAACAAAAATTGTGTGTATGAGGCTTAAGGGTAGCCAGGAGGTTTGTGCCATTATCGCACACCACAATTCCTGGCTCCAGCTGGCATGACGTGAACCACCTCTGGTTCGGGGGAACATGACTCCCAATTTGTTGTTTACCAATGTTTCTACCTTCCTCAACCTCAGAACCAGGATCTGAATCAAGTAATGGCTGTGCATTGTCAAGGAGCAAGTTGCTGGCACTGTGTTCAAAAAACTCAGCTGACTCCTCTATGCCAGATGCTGGGGCTATGGCGGGAGTAGTTGTGTACAAGGAGGCAGAATAAGCCACTCTGGCAGCTGCGGTGGACTGCACACTAGTCTATGCTTGGTGATGGAGGATGAGGAGGATGAGAATGGTTCTGTAAGCCAGTCCACCACCTCCTCTGCATGCTGTGGCTGGATAGCATGGGCATCACTAAACAGAGGATAATATGCCTTACCTGAGGATGGACTACGTTCACCTTTACCTGTGGACACAGACGCTGCTGGACCCCTCACAGTGTCATGGAAGCGTCTGCCTCTCTCTCTCTTGGCCTCCCAGACATGATGGGGGCACTTATTACCAAAATGTAATAGAGAAGGGGAAATGTGTACTTGGATGCACTTTAATCAATGGAATGTGGTGTTTGGTGCACTTTATCTTGAGTACTCACTACACAGACTCACTCCACTGACACTGCAATATACTGCAGTAAAACTGCACTGACACACTTCAATATACTACTGTAAAACTGCACCGACGCACTTCAATAGACATGTGCGGTTTGTTTAGTTCCGAATTAAAATTTGTTTTGTATTACAATAGTACGAAATTTTAATGAATCTGAAACAACGAAAAAAAAATTGGACAAAATTCGAATTTGTATAGTTTTCTAATTGTTTTCGAATACTTTTCGAATTTGAAAAGTTTTCAAATTTCCAAAGAGAATAAAATAGAATAGAAAATAAAGGAACAGAATAGACTAGAATATAATATAAACAAATAGAACAGAATAGAATAACATAGAAAGAATATAACCATCTTCTGAAATTCGAATTTCAAATAGAATAAATTTAAATTTGAATAGATAAGAAAATAGAATATAAAAAAAAAAATAGAATAGACTATAATAGAATAGAAAAGAATAGAATTAAAAAAAATTTAATAGAATAGAGTGGAAAGCGTATAACCATTTCGCAAAATTCAAATAGAATCAATTTGAATTTGAATAGAATAGAAAAGAATAGATTAGAATAGGAAGATGGTTATATTCATTCTATTCTGTTGTTTTTTTCTATACTATTGTGCTATTTTCTATTCTATTCTACTCTATTCTTTTCTATTCTATTCAAAATTGATTCTATTTGAATTTTGGAAAATGGTTATATTATATCTGTTCTATTCTATTGTTTTTTAAATTCTATTTGAATTTCAGAAGATGGTTATAATCTATTTTATTCTATTTTTTTATTCTATTCTATTCCTTTCTATTATATTCCATTATATTCTGTTCTTTTATTTTCTATCCTATTGTGTTCTGTTTTACTCTGGTATATTATATTCTTTTATTTTCTGTTATATTCTTTTCTATTGTATTAAATTTTTTTCTATTCTATTCCTTTTCTATTCTATTTTATTCTCTTTGGAAATTGGAAAACTATTCAAATTCGAAAACTGTTCAAATTCAAAAAGGATTCAAATTCAGAAACTATTTGAATTTGAAAATGTTTTGTGTATTCGTTTTCGAATCTGATTCAAATTCCGAAAACAAATTAAACTAATCTAACTAAACTAATTTATGTAAATAACAAATCTAAACGAAACAAATTTTTTTGCTCTGCACGTGTCTACACTTTAATATACTGCAGTAAACGTGCACTAACGCAATTCAATATTCTGCAGTAAAACTGCACTAACGCACTTCAATATACAGGCGGTCCCCGGGTTACAAACAAGAGAGGGTCTGTAGGTTTGTTCTTAAGTTGAATTTGTTTGTAAGTCAGAACAGGCACATTTTTTAAGTGTAGCTCCAGCCAAAATATAATTTTTAAGTTTTTTGGAAAGCATAGGGAAGGGGTAACAGCCCTGTAAGGTTTGTTTTGCTGTCTGTGCTTCTGTTTAGAAGATTTTACCTAACTTTCTGTCCCTATGAAAATTACATTTTGAAAATTTTGAGTTGTTGTGGAGACAAGGATTGGTGATAAAGCTCCAGCGGAGACACCTTTTTCCCATGATAACTCTTAGAAGAGTGAATTCCCTTCCTAGGGGGAGATTTCCTCTCACTTCCTGCTGTCTCCCTCCATTTGTAAGTAGGAGTCGTTTGTAAGTCGGATGTTTGTAACTAGGAGACCGCCTGTACTGCCATAAAAGTGTACTAATGCACTTCAAAATACTGCAGTAAAAGTACCCTGACGCACTTCAATATACTGCGGTAAAAGTGCACTAATGCAATTCAATATACTGCAGTAAAAGTGCAATAACGCACTTCAATATTCTGCAGTAAACCTGCACTAACGCACTTAAATATACTACAGTAAATGTGCGCTAATGCACTTCAATATACTGCAGTAAAGGTGCATTAACACACGTCAATATACTGCAGTAAAACTTCAATTCAATATGTTGCAGTAAAAAAATTGTATACTAGGGAGCAAGAGCAGCTTTAAATGAAGCATGGCCTATCAAAGTGCCATGCCTCCATCCCTATTGTGTGTAGAAAAATGGGTAAAAGTTTGGGACTTTGAATGAAGCATGCGGTGGCAAACAGACAAAACTGATGTAATAAATATCTATCTTTATTCATGATTTCATGAATATACATATACAGTATGTTAGTTCATGTTCGACTATAATCTTTAAAAAATGACGACAATTCATATCCAATAAGAATTCATATATATATACACATTAGCATGACAACCATAAGGCCTATAGCAGAGATATGCAATTAGCGGACCGCCAGCTGTTGCAGAACTACAAGTCCCATGAGGCATAGCAAGACTCTGACAGCCACAAGCATGACACCCAGAGGCAGAGGCATGATGGGACTTGTAGTTTTGCAACATCTGGAGGTCCACTAATTGCTTATCCCTGGCCTATAGCCTCATTGCTCCCTATCATGGTTGGTAAAATTATTTCCACATGATGGCAAAGAGAGATTTTTGTGATCATATAACCCAGTAAACATTAACAAAATCTTAGCACATGATTACACACATATTACGGCAGCTGATATCTCGACGCGTTTCATTATTTTCAATTACATCTCAGGAGCAAGCCCTTGGTATTTATAATGAAATATATATATATATCTAAGTATTCAAATATAATCAAAAATAGAGCAGAATGACATAGGAGATACCCCTTATTGCATAAAACTTACAAAAATAGAGGTGGGGTGCCATGGGGTGGGGTGCCGGAGACCACAAGTCATCCAGGAACATAATTTCTGGGAGCGTGCAAGAAGACAGCACCCAAACAGGAACAACATCCAGGTGAGTGTAATACTTGCTGAAGAAGTCACGCTTATTGACGTAACGCATACAGGGGGAAGGAGTCTGACCAGGAATTCTATAGATAGGCAGCTCCTATCCTCATATTGATTAGTGGTTGCAAATTAAGAATAGCTGCTGCAGTAGGGAACAGATGCAAAAGATGCACTCAGCATCTTTCCAAATAACTGTTCTGCTTTATTATGACGCAATTGAAGGCTTTTATACACATGATTACGTAGGTATCACATTAATATTACAATTGTACTTGTATGGTAACAAGGAGCGTAACATAGGCAGACTAATTCTAATTAGGACTCGAAAGAATGCAAACATGTAATGAAAACATTATTAGTGTCGTGTGCACAATGAGTGCAGTGTGCAATCCATACAAAATAGAATACAATTATATACAGAACTTACACATTTCTTTTACAGAGTCTAAGTTACTGATGTCATCCTGTGGCCATTCCAGTGTATGTAGTATGTACAGAGAGATGTTTTTGCTTGTCAAGTTTCCACTACTTTAAAGTGCCATACTTGTGAGTATAGCTTGATTATTTGCACTGGAGAATTAAGCTATGAATACAGAGAGCACTAGATCTCGCATTTTGTTTTATATGGTGTTATGATCGGGAGAGAGAGCTGAGGACTTGTACAAGTGAGACAGGGGACCAACCCACAGGAGAGATTTCTGATTTACCCCAGAGAGGTTCTGCTTGATCTGGCCCGCTGGTAAAACAGGGGGCAGAGATTGAGATGAGCAGCCAGGTGCACCGGTGGTGGAGAGCACAGTCACTTTATATGCATTTGAAGCACTTTATGTGGTGAAGAAAAAAAGGACTACCATTGCAATTGATCATATGCACTTTTACCATATATATTTTTTAAACATATTTTTTCTACATTTTTCACTTTTATGAATTGATATTCACTATTGTTTGCAGCAGCTAGATTTATTATATTGCACATTTGCACTTATTGCACTAATTTGCACATTTTTTGTTGATATTGCACACAATTTAGTAGTTTACATAAGGGTATTCTTTGCGCTGACTGAATATTGGTCCTTTGGGATAAAACTGCACTAATGTACTTCAATATACTGCAGTAAAATTGCACTAACACACTTCAATATACTGCCGTGAAAGTACTCTGACACACTTTAATATACTGCCATAAAAGTACACTGACACACTTCAATATACTGCTGTAAAAGTGCACTAACGCAGTTCAATATACTGCAGTAAAAGTGCAATAACGCACTTCAATATTCTGCAGTAAACCTGCACTAACGCACTTAAATATACTACAGTAAATGTGTGCTAATGCACTTCAATATACTGCAGTAAAGGTGCATTAACACACGTCAATATACTGCAGTACAACTGCCCTGTCGCACGACTATACTGCAGTAGAACTGCAACACCTGAAACACTAAACTGACACTATAAACTGCACTAAAACACTTCAATATACTGCAGTAAAAGTGCACTAATGCACTTCAATATTCTGCCATAAAAATGCACTAATGCACTTCAAAATACTGCAGTAAAAGTACACAAACGCAATTCAATATTCTGCAGTAAAACTGCACTAACACACTTCAATATACTGCAGTAAAAGTGCACTAACACACTTCAATATACTGCAGTAACAGTGCACTAACGCAATTCAATATGCTGCAGTAAAAGTACACTAACACTTCAATACACTGCAGTAAAAGTGCATAATGCACTTCAATATACTGCTGTAAAAGTACACTAATGCACTTCAATATACTACATTAAAAGTATGCTAACGCACTTCAATATACTGCAGTAAAAGTACCCTGACACACTTCAATGTACTGCAGTAAAAGTACACTAATGCAATTCAATATACTGCAGTAAAACTGCACTATAACACCAATGTACTGCAGTAAAAGTGCACTAACACACTTCAATATACTACAATAAAACTGCACTAACACATTTCAATATACTGTAGTAAAAGTACATTAATGCAGTTCAATTTATTGCATTAATAGTGCTGTGACACACTTCAATATACTGCAGTAAAAGTGCATTAATGCACTTAAATATATTTTATTAAAAGTGCAGTAACACACTTCAATACACTGCAGTAAAAGTGCATTAATGCACTTCAATATGCTGCAGTAAAAGTGCCCTATCACACTTCAATATACTGCAGTAAAAGTGCATTAATGCACTTCAATATCCTGCAGTAAAAGTGCACTAACTCACTTCAGTATACTGCACTAAACGTGCAATAATACACTTCAATATACTGCAGTAAAATTGCACTAACACACTTCAATATACTGCAGTAAACTTGCACTAACGCACTTAAATATACTACAGCAAACGTGCACTAACATACTTTAATATACTGCAGTAAACGTGCACTAACACACTTCAATATACTGCAGTAAATGTGCACTAATACACTTCAATATAATGCAGTAAAACTGCCCTGACACACTACTATACTGCAGTAAAACTGCCCTGAAACACTAAACTGACACTATAAACTGCATTAACACACTTCAATATACTACAATAAAACTGCGCTAACACATTTCAATATACTGTAGTAAAAGTACATTAATGCAGTTCAATTTATTGCATTAATAGTGCTGTGACACACTTCAATATACTGCAGTAAAAGTGCATTAATGCACTTAAATATATTTTATTAAAAGTGCAGTAACACACTTCAATACACTGCAGTAAAAGTGCATTAATGCACTTCAATATGCTGCAGTAAAAGTGCCCTATCACACTTCAATATACTGCAGTAAAAGTGCATTAATGCACTTCAATAACCTGCAGTAAAAGTGCACTAACTCACTTCAGTATACTGCACTAAACGTGCAATAATACACTTCAATATACTGCAGTAAACTTGCACTAACGCACTTAAATATACTACAGCAAACGTGCACTAACATACTTTAATATACTGCAGTAAACGTGCACTAACACACTTCAATATACTGCAGTAAATGTGCACTAATACACTTCAATATACTGCAGTAAAACTGCCCTGACACACTACTATACTGCAGTAAAACTGCCCTGAAACACTAAACTGACACTATAAACTGCACTAACACACTTCAATATACTGCAGTAAAAGTGCACTAATGCACTTCAATATACTGCCATAAAAATGCACTAATGAGCTTTTTTAAAATACTGCAGTAAAAGTACACAAACGCAATTCAATATTCTGCAGTAAAACTGCACTTACACACTTCAATATACTGCAGTAAAAGTCCACTAATGCACTTCAATATACTGCCATAGAAGTACACTGACACACTTCAATATACTGCAGTAACAATGCACTAACGCACGTCAATCTACTGCAATAAAAGTGCATAAATGCACTTCAATATATTGCAGTAAAACTGCACTAACACACTCCAATGTGCTGCAGTAAAACTGCATTAATGCACTTCAATATACTGCTGTAAAAGTACACTAATGCACTTCAAAATACTGCAGTAAAAGTACCCTGACACACTTCAATATACTGCAGTAAGAGTACACTAACGCAATTCAGTATGATGCAGTAAAACTGCACTAACACACTTCAATATACTGCAGTAAATGTGCACTAATGCATTTCAATATACTGCAGTAAACATGCACTAACACACTTCCATATTCTGCAGTAAATGTGCACTAACACATTTCAATCTACTTCAGTAAAAGTGCATAAATGCACTTCAATATATTGCAGTAAAACTGCACTAACACACTTCGATATACTGCAGTAAAATTGCATTAATGAACTTCAATATACTGCTGTAAAAGTGCACTAATGCAATTCAATATACTGCAGTAAAAGTGCACTAACGCACATCAATATACTGCAGTAAAAGTGTACTAACGCAATTCAATATGCTGCAGTAAAACTGCACTAACACACTTCAATATACTGCATTAAAAGTCCACTAACGCACTTCAATATACTGCCATAAAAGTACACTGACACACTTCAATATACTACAGTAACAGCGCACTAACGCAATTCAATATACCGCAGTAACAGTGCACTAACACATTTCAATATACTGCAGTAAAAGTGCATTAATGCACTTCAATATCCTGCTGTAAAAGTGCACTAACGCACTTCAGTATATTGCAGTAAATGTGCAATAACGCACTTCAATATACTGCAGTAAACATGCACTGACACACTTCAATATATTGCAGTAAAAGTGACCTAACAAACTTCAATATACTGCAGTAAAAATGAAATAATGCACTTTAATATACTGCCGTAAAAGTGCACTAACACACTTCAATATACTGCAATAAAACTGCCCTGATGCACTACTATACTGCAGTAAAACTGCCCTAAAACACTAAACTGACACTATAAACTGCACTAAAGCACTTCAATATACTGCTGTAAAAGTGCACTAATGCACTTCAATATACTACAGTAAAAGTGCACTAACACACTTCAAAATACTGCAGTAAAAGTGTACTAACGCAATTCAATATGCTGCAGTAAAACTGCACTAACACACTTCAATATACTGCATTAAAAGTGCACTAACACACTTCAATATACTGCAATAAAATTGCCCTGATGCACTACTATACTGCAGTAAAACTCCCCTAAAACACTAAACTGACACTATAAACTGTACTAACGCACTTCAATATGCTGCAGTAAAACTGCACTAAAACACTTCAATATACTGCAATAAAAGTGCACTAACACACTTCAATATACTGTTGTAAAAGTACGCTGATACACTTCAATATACTGCAGTAACAGTGCACTAACGCAATTCAATATACTGCAGTAAAAATGCACTAGCACACTTCAATATACTGCAGTAAAAGTGCATTAATGCACTTTAATATACTGCTGTAAGAGTGCACTAACGCACTTCAATGTACTGCACTAAAAGTGCACTAACACACTTCAATATACTGCAATAAATGTGCACTAACACACTTCAATATACTGCAATAAATGGGCACTAACACACTTTGATATACTGCAGTAAAAGTGCATTAATGCACTTCAATATACTGCTGTAAAAGTGCACTAATGCACTTCAATATACTGCAGTAAAAGTGCACTAACACACTTCAATATACTGCAATAAAAGTGTACTAACGCAATATGCTATAGTAAAACTGCACTAACACACTTCAATATACTGCATTAAAAGTGCACTAACACACTTCAATATACTGCCGTAAAAGTACACTGACACACTTCAATATACTACAGTAACAGCGCACTAACGCAATTCAATATACTGCAGTAACAGTGCACTAACACATTTCAATATACTGCAGTAAAAGTGCATTAATGCACTTCAATATACTGCAGTAAACATGCACTAACACACTTCCATATTCTGCAGTAAATGTGCACTAACACATTTCAGTATATAGCAGTAAATGTGCAATAATGCACTTCAATATACTGCAGTAAATGTGCACTAATGCACTTCAATATACTGCAGTAAACATGCACTGATACACTTCAATATATTGCAGTAAAAGTGACCTAGCAAACTTCAATATACTGGAGTAAAAATGAACTAATGCACTTCCATATACTGCCGTAAAAGTGCACTAACACACTTTAACATACTGCAGTAAACATGCACTAACACACATCAATATACTGCAGTAAAACTGCCCTGACGCACTACTATACTGTAGTAAAACTGCCCTAAAACACTAAACTGACACTATAAACTGCACTAACGCACTTCAATATGTTGCAGTAAAACTGCACTAAAACACTTCAATATACTGCAGTAAAAGTGCACTAACACACTTCAATATACTGTTGTAAAAGTACGCTGATACACTTCAATATACTGCAGTAACAGTGCACTAACGCAATTCAATATACTGCACTAAAAATGCACTAACACACTTCAATATACTGCAGTAAAAGTGCATTAATGCACTTTAATATACTGCTGTAAGAGTGCACTAAAGCAATTCAACATACTATAGTAAAAGTGCACTAACACACTTCAATATACTGCAATAAACGTGCACTAACAGAGTTCAATATACTGCGGTAAAAGTACCCTGACATACTTCAATATACTGCACTAAAAGTGCACTAATGCAATTCAATATACTGCAGTAAAAGTGCACTAACGCACTTCAACATTCTGCCGTAAAAGTGCACTAACGCACTTCAATATGCAGCAGTTAAACTGCCCTATCACGCTTCAATATACTGCAGTAAAAGTGCACTTACACACTTCAATATACTGCAATAAATATGCAATAACGTACATCAATATATTGCAGTAAAATGTGCACGAATGCACTTCAATATACTGCTGTAAAATTGCACTAATGCACTTCAATATACTACAGTAAAAGTGCACTAACACACTTCAATATACTGCAGTAAAAGTACACTAACACACTTCAATATACTGCAGTAAAAGTGCACTAACGCACTCCAATATACTGCAGGAAAAGTGCACTGACACACTTCAATATACTGCAGTAACAGTGCACTAATACAATTCAATATGCTGCAGTAAACCTGCACTAACACACTTCAATATACTGCAGTAAAAGTGCACTAACACACTTCAATATACTGCAGTAAAAGTGCACTAACGCACTCCAATATACTGCAGTAAAAGTGCACTAACACACTTCAATATACTGCAGTAACAGTGCACTAATACAATTCAATGTGCTGCAGTAAACCTGCACTAACACACTTCAATATACTACAGTAAAAGTGCACTAACACACTTCAATATACTGCAGTAAAAGTACACTAACACACTTCAATATACTGCAGTAAAAGTGCACTAACGCACTCCAATATACTGCAGTAACAGTGCACTAACGCAATTCAATATGCTGCAGTAAAAGTACACTAACACTTCAATACACTGCAGTAAAAGTGCATAATGCACTTCAATATACTGCTGTAAAAGTACAC
>BLSH010134623.1:236118-322381 GCA_018402905.1 Glandirana rugosa
AACGTAAATCAAAGAATGTGTTTGAGGTGGGTGACACGAAACTAGGTATGGAGAGAGAAATACATTAAGTGGATTATATTTGTGCCACGTTATAACAAATGTTTTTTCAAAGAATAGGACTAATTTGGTCACAACAGTCCTCGTTGACTACTGTGTAGTACTCAGATCCTTTGTTAGACCCCATAGTGGAATAATTTCAAACGGTTACGTCAGATGTTGGAGACATCAGACCCGGTTTCGACGGTGGACTTAAGGTTCTTGAAAATCTTTGTAAGACAAACGAAGAATGACTGTTCGTTCGTCGTCGGGAACGTCCGACGAAATGTTCAAAGACCCCAGATTGTTTCCTAGACTCATGATGTGTCATCAGTTGCTCCTGACAACACTGGTTTAATCAGGATAAGAAACTTTTTTGTAAACAATATTGCACCGTGTTTATATTAGGTGAATTACATAAAGAGAGAGGTATGGATCAAAGCACAGTGGGTGGAGTTTGTGTAAGAAACTAAATGCAAAAAAAATCTTTGATGTCTTGGGATTACATCAAAGTTACCCCACTCATAAATTAATAACCTAGTCCATCTTGTAAAAAATGGTTGCAGCCAGAGGTACATGCAGTTCCTCCAATTGTGGTAAAGGTCACAATGGTTTGTTTTCCAAGGGCTCTGCCTCAGGTCCTTCAGATGTGGATGAATCAAAGCCACCCCACTTATAAATCAATAACCTAGTCCACCTTGTAAAAAATGGTTGCAGCCAGAGGTACCTGCAGTTTCTCCAATTGTAAAGGTCACAATGGTCTGTTTTCCAAGGGTTCTGGCTCAGGTCCTTCAGATGTGGATGAATCAAGCAGACCCAAAGCTAGCAGACCAGTTGGTCAAGATGGATGAATAATACCAAGCAGCTTGGGACCTACTCTCCCCATCTTCAACCTCATGACCCCAGGTTAAAAAACATGATCTCCTCTAGCAACAGGCAGGACTGTTTCTTGAGAAAACAAGAACCTTAAAGGGACTGCTGTCATGAGAATGCAGAAACCTATAGAATGACCTCAGTAAGCTTCAACTGGGAAGCAGGTGACCTCAGTGTGCTTCTCCTAGGAAGCATCAAGGAAGGTCTTGGTGCTTTAGAATGTGACACTGTCAGTTATATATATGTTGGGGTATATACTATCATTACAGGTTAGTTGATATGATGTTTCTGGAAGGAGGCAGCCATAGGTGGGCGCAGCCTATTGCATTAGGGTGTACACTCCAAAGTTACCATTCATTCAGAATGGGAAGAGGCCAGTAAATGACATATTTGCCGGCCCCTTACCCAACTCATCCTAAAACATCCTCTGTGTGTGGCCGCAGGAGCAGCAGGTGAGAGAGAAGAAGAAGGAAGCCAGCAGCGCTGCATGGGGTGGCGGGGGCAGGGCAGTAGGGGGAATCCTGGCACACCCTGTTGCCACATCTATGGAGGCAGTAATTGTGTTTTAGCTCCCCTGGACCCCGGAAGTCTGATGATTTAGTCTATGCCAGTCTGGTGGACCCAGATAAACTGGATCAAAGCAAAACTCTAGTAATCTGTATCCACAGAAATTCTAAAGCTATTCCACTGCCTTAGTGACTGCTGAAATGTATGTTTAAATTAACTAGACCAATCTTTGCTCTTCTACACAGGAAGTTTCTATAATAAGATTTGAAGTTCCTAAATATTAATATAGTAAAATATAATATTGCGCGTATAGGCTTTGAAAAGATCTCCTTTTTTAACTTGTTCCTGTGGGTGAGGACTGAGGGTAAACTGTCTTTTTGATTCCATTTAACTTGTCATGACATAATTAGCTCTGCACATAATCAATGACATTTACAGGGAGAAGAGGGGAAAACTATGACTCACATCTTGCTTTGCACTTAACAGATGGAGTATGTGGTTCTGAATTATGGATTCAATTCTTCCCTGCATATAAAATACATATAGTAAAAAACTATAACAGCTTCTCAATAAATGACATTTAACACATTTGCAGTAGTCAATGTGATAAATGATTAGGATGTTTGTAGAGAAAATTACAACATTTATCTATACTTGTGCTGAAAATGAATAAATGTTGCAGAATTAAATAAAACAATAACAACATATAAATGCTAGTTTGTAGCTGTCACTTTAGATACAGTAAATGCCAGTGGATCTAGGCACTTGGTCTAATAAGAGAAAAATGTGGTCAAACAAAAAAATGAGCAGAGGGAGAGGGCAGTAGTAAAGAATATATGATGTATATATGGTTCTTGTTATGAGATGAAATGCCATTGTTAAATCTGCAATTGTTGATAAGCAGGGCATTCTAAAAACAGATTAATATGCAGAAATAACCTTCCCAAGTTTAGGTATTCAAGGCACAGAAAATTGGAAAATGTGCCCCGACTGATGACCTAGGTCATATTATAATATGAGTAGGATTAGTGGTGGACCCATAAACTTAGTACTTAGATGGGTGGGTGGGTGCGAGGGCATGAAGATGCTAAAAAGTTTCTGCATGAATGTTCTTTGTAAGTTAATTTCAGCAATTTCAACTATAGCAGTCTTTGCACCTCTTTCAATATTTGTTTCTTTTAAATTAATTAAGCAATAAAATAATATAATAAATACATATGTACTGTTGCAGAAGGATCCAGTTTATTAAATATATACACTAGGTACTTTTACAGCAAAGAGGAGAGCACTCATTTTTTTATTTTTCAAGGATATATTCATACAATTTTGACCAAAAAAAATCTAGCTAAAGGGATTGTAAACCCTTACTTTGTAAAACAACCCCTTCAGTTTAAAATAGAAATTAAAGACAAAACATTTGTGTATAGATATGACAAACATTACAAATACCCCTTTTCCCCTTTTTTTATAAGTGATCATATAATCTCTGTACGGTCATGTTAGCACAAGTCTGATCAATGGAGGAAAGTAGGCAAAAATAAAAAATATTCTGTGCTTACCCAAAATAGTGCAACCAAGAAAAATGATTTCTTATACAGTGATACCCCGATTCGCAAACTTAATTCGTGAACTGACTCTGGTCGCGGACCGAGGGACATTTTCCCATAGGGTTCAATGTAAATCCAGCTAATCCGTTCTGAACTTTTTTATTTGTTTTTGAACCACAAAGCTATGAAATTAAGTACAGTATAAAGAGAGAGAACACTGACGTTGCACATTCTTATCACCTGCATTTGCACTTTGCATATTCTTGTCTCCTGCATTACTGCTCCACACTTTTTTCTTACCACCATGCTTGCTTTGCATTTTCTTTGGAGCCATACTGAATGTACAGTACAGTATGCATGTGCTAAAAAGCACACCAAAAAGCTTCTCAATACTGTACTGTAAGTGTTTTCACAGTACTGTACGCTTTCAGTGTCCCTCTGTGACCCGCAATCTCGCCAGAGCAGGGAAAATGGCCGCAAATCTTGTTCGTGAACCAAAGTGGAGTTCACGAACCGAAACAAATTTTTGTGAACTTTTCTGTTCGTGATCCGAGTTGTTCGTGAACAGACACGTTTGTGGACTGAGGTACCCCTGTCTAGTGAAACTAAAGGATGAAAACGAAATACTAAAATGATGTGATAATAGGTGCTGCTACTTGTATAAGCCCGAATGCTCGACTAATCCAAATATATAAACATGTATAAGAGCACAACCTTCGTGTCATTCATAATTGTAAATCAATAAAAATGTTTATCGTGTTGGATCATGAATCAAACAAAATGATATTAATAAACAAATTCAGGCCACAAAAAGTCCAAAAAACTGTGTTCAATCTGTGACAGGTGATACGTCACACCTACTGGAGCACCTTTTGATTTGCATATCACCTGTCACAGATTGAACACAGTTTTTTTGGACTTTTTGTGGACTGAATTTGTTTATTAACCACTTCAGCCCCGGAAGGATTTACCCACTTCTTGACCAGAGCACTTTTTGCGATTCGGCACTGCGTCACTTTAACTGACAATTGTGCGGTCGTGCGACCTTGTACCCAAACAAAATTGACGTCCTTTTTTCCCCACAAATGATGATTTCTTTTGGTTGTATCTGATCACCTCTGCAGCTTTTATTTTTTGCGCTATAAACAAAAAAAAGCGACAATTTTGAAAAAAATATATATTTTTTACCTTTTGCTATAATAAATATCCCAAAAAAATGTAAAAAAAACTAATTTCTTCCTCAGTTTGAGCTGATATATATTCTTCTACATATTATCGCGTCTGCAAACTATGGGAATAGATTTATGGTGTTTTTACTATTTTTTTTTTTTTACTAGTAATGGTGGCGATCTGTGATTTTTATTGGGACTGCAATATTGCAGCGGACAGATCGTACACTTTTGACACTTTTTTGGGACCACTGACATTTATACATTGAGCTAAAAATAGCCACTGATTACTGTATAAATGTCATTGACAGGGAAAGGGTTAAACTGTAGGGGGCAATCAAAGGGGTTAACTGTGTTCCATCACTGTGTTCTAACTGTGTGGGGGCTGGGCTGGCCGGGGCATGGCAGATCTAACTGTTTCCGATCACTGGAAACATTAGATCTGTCCCCTCACAGAACAGAGATTCACTGTGTTTACACTGGCAGATCTCCATTCTGCCTTTGTAACAGGTAATTGCGGGTCGTCGGCAGACATCGAGTCTGCCCGAGCCATTGGCATGCTCATGCAGAGTGCGCTCCCACCCACAACTGTGACTGCGTGAGCTGCCGTACAGCTACGGCAATTCGCGCAGCGGTGCCAACCTACCGCCGTATTATAACGGCGGGCGGTCAGCAAGTGGTTAATATCATTTTGTTTGGTTCAGGATCCAATAATACTTTTTATTGATTTAAAATTATGAATGATACGAAGGTTGCACTCTTATAAATGGAGGAAAGTAGGCTGAGTTCCCAGCATAGCTAGAGAACTGACCGCAATGTGTTCTCCTGCTTAGTGTGGTCAGTTTTTAATAGGTAACCAGAGAGACTAGAAGGAACACCAGGGGTTTCACATATAGGAAGCAATACAAAGAGACCAGGATACTTTTTCATAGATGTACATGGTACAGCAGACACATATCAGGAATATGAAATGTTGGGTTTACAAATTCTTTAACATATGATATACCCCTCATTAATACCAGCTAAACCCACATTGGTAGTTCTCTGGACATCCAAACTGTGACTTCCAGAGGACATTTGACATTATTAAGCCATAAAAAGCTCATCAAGAGAAAGATAACCTAATGGTCCCCCAGAGCCTCTTGCTTGTTTCCACCCTCCAAACATCCACACATTGTTGTTTATTAACTCTCTACAATGTTGAAGGAGCTAATGGAGAACAAGTCTGTGACTACCAGGCCTGTAGCCTGGCTGAAATCATTTCCAAAATTCCCAATATTCCTACATCTGGTTGCTACTAGCAGCCAACCATATACTCTCTTACCGATGCCATGGCCTACTCAGACACTGATTTGATAGAAGTACATTTGTTTATAACAACACCAGCTGAAGAAATGCATAAAGTGATTATTGAAACTATCATAGCACCTATTGCCTTAATTATAAATATATATGTTTAGCAATAACTGGAAAAAATATGATGATTCTCTTCACCTGCTTGAAGGCTTACTAAAGATGGGCTTAAGTGACACTACTAAATGAAGCAAAGTGAAGGAATCCTTGGTTGTCATCTGGATCACCAGAGCTAATGACCCTGTTGGAAGATTGCCCATCTATTGCTGTTGTGGGGACAACTCAGTTTTTTAATGGGGGGGAGTGCAAACAACAGTAGCAACCTGATAGATTTACACTCTAAAGCTTTGGCTTTAGTTATACTTTAACCGCTTCCGGACCGCCCACCTCACATTTACTGTGGCAGGGCGGCCCAGCTGCATGAAGCAACTTACCTGTAGGTTGTTGTCTCTTCCTGAGTCTGGGACGCGCCTATGTAAACAAGGCAGACCGCCGTTCTGTCAGAGAGGAAGATAGAGATCTTCTGCTAAGCAGGAACACAGATCTCTCTCTTCCTCCAGTTAAGCCACCCCCCACACAGTTAGAAATCACTCCCTAGGAGCACACTTAACACTTTGATTGCCCCTGATGTTAACCTCTTCCCTGCCAGTGTCTTTAGTACAGTGACAGTGCATGATCATCTGTCTCCATTAAAAATCGCTGATCGCCGCCATTACTAGTAAAAATAAAAATACCATTAAAATATCCCATAGTTTGTAGACACGATAACTTTTGCGCAAACCAATCAATATACGCTTATTGGGATTATTTTACTAAAAATATGTAGCAGAATACATATTGGCCTAAATTGATGAATAAATTTGATTTTGTACATTTTTTTATTGGTTGTGTATTATAACAGAAAGTAAACATTTTTTTTTTTTTATAGCGCAAAAAAAATAAAAACCACAGAGGTGATCAAATAGCACCAAAAGAAACTCTATTTGTGGGAAAAAAGGACATCAATTTTGTTTGGGTACAGCGTCGCATGTCCGCGCAATTGTCAGTTAATGCTACGCAGTGCCATATTACAAAAAATGGCCTAGTCATGATTAGGTGAAACCTTCCGGTGCTTAACCAGTTCCACACTGCCTACCGTCTATTTACTGCAGCAGTGTGGACACTGGCCACGAATTGCAGTAAAAAGACGGCGATCTGCGAATGGCCGCTAGGGGGCGCGCGCGTCCCGCCCCACTCCTGAGGAGTGTGCCCGCGTCTCGGACGGACCCGATGTCCGCCGGCGAGCCGCGATGAGCGGCCACAGGCAAAGAACGGGGAACCGCCGATGTAAACACGGCGGTTCCCCATTCTGACAGTGCGGGCATGGGTGATCTACTGATCCCTGTCACTGGGATCAGTTAGATCTCTCATGCCCATGGTAGCCCAACCCCCCACAGTTAGAACACACCCTGGGAACATAGTTAACCCCTAGATCTCCCCCTTCACTGCCAATGACATTTATACAGTAATCAGTGGACATTTAAATTTCTGATCGCTGTATAAATGTCAATGCTCCCAAAAAAGTGTTAAAAATATCCGACATGTCCACTGCAATATCGCAGTACCACTAAAAATCGCAGATCGCCGCCATTACTAGTAAAAAAAAAAAATAATAAAAACCCCAGAAATTAATTCTCACCATCCGTAAACGCGGCCAGTTTTGCGCAAACCAATCAATAAACGCCGATTGCGATTTTTTTAATCACAAATATGAGGAAGAATATAAATCGGCCAAAACCAGTAAAAAAAAATGTTTTTTTATATATTTTTTTTGGATTTGTATTTTAGCAAAAAGTAAGAAATTTGGGTTTTTTTGCAAAATGGTCGCTCTTCTTTTGTTTATAGCGGCGATCAGAAATGATGCAGAGGTGATCAAATACCACCAAAAGAAAGCTCTATTTGTGGGAAAAAAAGGACACAAATTTTGTTTGGGTACAACGTCGCAAGACCGCGCAATTGTCAGTTAAAGTGACGCAGTGCCGAATCACAAAAAGTGCTCTGGTCCTAAACCGGGAAATTCTTCTGGGGGTGAAGTGGTTAAGTGGTTAAACTGTATTGTTTTACCAGTCCCCAGCCTAATTTTTCCTGACCCACCCCTTTTATTCACTGGATTCCAGTTCTTCCGATAATGGAGGCTCGGCATCATATGTAGGTATTATATAGGGTGGTCTGCATGCAAACATGGTCTGCCTAGGAATAGCCACTGCTCAGTACTGATGCCCACCCAAAAAAGCAGCTTGATATTTTCTTAACGCCCCTTGCCAGCCCACTGCTTTCATCAGAGCTGAGAGCTCTTGAGAAGAGTACTTCTAAGAGGCAGGGTACTATAATGTTTTCAGGAAGCTATGTACAGCCCCCTGCCAGCCCCTCCCACCAGCCATGAACTGTCTGCATTGCATAGAGTAGGGATGATTATGGGATGCCCACAGATCAACAGTTCTCTAATGGGAGCACTATATACATCACAGTATATACACTTTTTCACTCCAGCGCAAAACTTGCTGCACAATCAACTCCTTGTTCATACATGTACTTGTACATACAGTTGAGCTCATAAGTTTACAAACCCTGGCAGAATTTATGATTTATTGACCATTTTTCAGAGAATATGAATGATAACACAAAAACTTTTCTTTCACTCATGGTTAGTGTTTGGCTGAAGCCATTTATTATCAATCAATTGTGTTTTCTCTTTTTAAATCAAAATAACTTTTGATCAGGGTGATTTGGGTAGTTTCTGTTGTCATTATGATTCAGGGCCAGTTCACACCATAGAAATGCAGTCCTGATGCGTTCCAGGTGCTTTTCTGCATGCACGTTTTTGACATGTTTTTGATTCAGTCCAGTGCTTTTTTCCCCCCTCCAGTTCTGGTGCATATCTTATGCTTTCCGGTGCGTTTCTGGTACATTCCGGTGCATTTCTGGTACGTTCGGGTGCGTTTTTATTCTTTCTGGTGCGTTTTTGGTACATTTTGCCGCGTTTCAGTACAGTTCAGTGCAGAAAAAATGCAGCATGTTCTACTTTTTTCCTGGAACTGGAACACACTGAAACTGACTGCACTGGTGTGAACTATGCCATTGAAAACCATATAACCTACTTTCCATGTGTTTGTGATGCATAAAAAAATGCACTAGACCGCATGTGGTGTGAACTGACCCTCAAAAAGAGCAAGCACAGATGATTAATAAAGGCTTCAGGGAAACACTAACCATGAGTTGAATAAATGTTTTTGTGTTATCATTCATATTCTCTGAAAAATGGCCAAGAAATCATAAATTCTGCCAGGGTATGGAAACTTATGAGCACAACTGTATCTGTTAGCTAGTCTGATGGACTACTGCTCCCACCCCATCCTCTTACAGGCTCTGCCAGCCCTCCTGGCTGCAACAGGCCTTTACCATGCCACAGTGACACCACATTCCCAACTGGCTCTTGTAACCTTCTCAGACTGTCTCTCACCCCAATCTACTCCGGTGTACCTCTTCCAGCTTTTCAGGGAGTACATCACTCACCGACGCCTGTCGCGTGTAGTTCCTCTCCTGGAGATCTCTCCGATAGTGATCTATCTCGCTATCCTTTCCTGCTCTGCTTTGTGCCTCTCCCCACCAGGGTCTCACTCTCTCCTCCTGGCTGCACCCAAGCTCTCCTAGGCCGAGGTCACCCTCTCCAGACTGGGTGCTCTCTCTAGGCCTCGACAGCCTCCACACTATTACATCTACAGCTCTTCCACCTGGACTCTGCTCCCCGACTGGGCTGACCCCAGGTATTTAAGGAGGCCTGCCCCTTGCCAATCCAGGTTGGGGTTTGCTCAGAGCTCCTTAACATACCTCAGGAAGCTTCACCTCCTTTTCCCCACCCTTTCTTCCAGAACCTTCTGAACCAGAAAGGAGGGGTTACCAAGGGGTGTCACTACCTACAGTCACCAGTCACTCCCTAGGCCACTCCCTGACCCAGAATTAAAACAATCACCTGACTAAATTGACCTCACCTAACACAAAAATCTCTCTCTAAGTGCCTACCTATGGTAGAGGGTGCTACATAAACATTAGTTTTAATTCAAATTGTTTATCCATCCAAAATATTGGTTTAGTCTTGGCTAGAGCATGGATGGATTAGAACTCTTGTCAAATTTCTGCTGGTATCTGTTGCTCTGTTAGAGAGATTTAGTATCATGGTGACAATGGTATCGCCATACAGGAAGGAAATCTGCAGGGGGATACAGACAGCGGTGAAAAGTTACTAAAGGTAGCCTTTTCATATGCTACTTAAAAAAATATATATATATACTGTATATTATAATTTGTCCCTCTTTCTTGTCTGGTCCAGGGTTGCCACCTGTCCGGGATTCACCCGGACAGTTCGGGTTTTGGATCACGTGTCCGGATTTCAGTCCGCCTAAAACCTGGACACAATGTTCAGACAGCAATATGGCTCAGAACAGGGCCTGACAGGAAGGTGAGGAGGCACTATGCACGCCATATTACTATTCTCTTTTTTGCTGTGAGCCACTAAAGTGTTCGCGTTTGGCTTGAAGAAAAAGTGGCAACCCTAGTCTGGTCTCTCTAATAGAGTCTTGGATAATAGCGAACGTCCAACGATGGCTGTGATCCTTTCCTACACAAAAGAGGTTTAGGTTGGACATAAACTTTAATTCCAAGGCACAACTTAAACATTAGCAGCCAATGCACCTCCTATAAGGCCCAGCATCCTGGTAAAATAAATCATGGATACATTTTATAGCTTGTCTGCTTTCATTACTTAATTACAGCAACGGCACATTTAAATAGATGAAGAAAAATTTGGATATTTCTACTGTACATGTCTCTTTCCAACTAAGTTAAAATGATCATAGGAAGCCAAAGGGTTTTAGTGACTGTCTTGAAAATAAAGAATAAAGAGTAACATGAAGATGGAGAATGAAGAGTGAGTAGGCCTTGTATGAGTCTTGGTCACTTATGGCTACACTTCAGTTTTCTTTGTCTCAGCACATGTAACATTGAGCATTAACCTTTCAAAAAATGTTAAATGTTCCCTTTTACAAGGAAAAATCCAAAGCATTCCATGCAGTAAAGCTACACTATTACTTGTATTTTGTTATTGGAAAATCGCCACAAGAGGGCGATAAATTAACATCTATTCACAGTCAATTCATTGCTAAAACACTCATTTAAAACTCCTTTTAACAAACCTCCTCCTTATATGTAAATACTATACTCTACCTGCATGTGAATGAACCCTTAGTGTATCTGCTAATCACTGAGGCAATTTATCGTTTGAAAACACTGTTTAAACATGATTGGACCTTAATTTTTAATCAGCAAAAGAAATACACTGTTGATGTGCCAGGAGGAGATGTTAGCAAGCCCTCGCACAATGAACGATTTCCCACAGTAGTCTTCAAGCCCGCTATAGTTTGGCACTGGAAAATAAAGCGTCCCCTCATGTAATCTTTTAAGGAAAGAAGGCTAATGCAGGCAAGTGAATTTAGTCTGATAAGGACATGGTTGGTCCTGTACATTGCAGAAAACAAGAGCCCTATCTCTTTTTAGAAAACCTGTTGGTTTTTTAGAGATATGATTTAAAAGGGCAACACTTTAAATATACAATGGAATCCAGCAACCATTTTTTTGTGTTTTGGATAAAGTATTGGAAATAAAAATACAAAAATATATAATGATACTAAATGCCCCTTTATAAAGCATGTGATTTTTTTTTCTGAACAACATATGGGACTTACATAGTCCAATTCCTCTTTTGTTACATAAACAGAGTATAATAAACTAATCACGCAAAAAAAAAAAAAAAATATATATATATGTATATATATACTGTGCACTGTCCATCAGGGTAAATGAAAGCAAGAACGAAAAAGAATGGTTGTTTGATTGCTTTCATGTACTGAGTATCTGTAGAGTTCCAATAAGTCCAGGAGAGTATCCCCAAAAATATAAGAATCTGCTAAAGTTAGTGGTCCTAAAATGAAATACTGAGCACATACTAAGTTATAAAATCTGTGCCTCCTAAATGTATGCACAGTATATTACTCATTTTGCCTAGGGGATGACCAAAACTCAGCTTACTGCAGGGCTCAAAATTTCAAGTCCTGAGCTACTAGCCTTAAGAGTTACTCACTATCAGTTGCCCCACCCAACCCCTACTCTGCCCTGCCCTCGATTCCTCCCCTAAACATGCACCCTAAACATGCACAAATATCTCATGAAATTACACTGTTAAAGTGGATGTAAACCCTCACATATACCCAGTGAAGTGAACATCCTCAAATGATACACAGAGATGAAACAAATCCTCCTACATACGTTTTACATGTATATCTGCTGTCTTCATCTTTATACACTGTTTAGAAAGTGCACGTCCTGTTAGAATTTTCTTTTCCTGATTCACCTGTGGGTGTGGATTCTTACCATACATGGTGAGATAGCTGACTGGAGGAAAGGCACACACCCCCCTCCACATAGGCAGAGACTTGCAGAGCTGTGCTGTGAATACATCAGCTCTTTGCTAATCTATTTATAGCCCCCACCCTGACACAAATTTCAGGCTGGTTTTATCACAGTTGACAGAGAACTTGTCAGAAGTTATCATGCTGATAATAGAAGAATGGAGCAGGAGAAAGCCAGGGACTTAGGGCTTTGAAGAAAGATAAGAGAACACTGCAAATATGTGCCCAGCTCACAATTCATGAATCGGGTTTACATCCACTTTAAATGTTTTATGCAGAATTAGGTTACAAAAATAAATATTAACAACAACATCTTTATCAGTGCACATCAGTGCAGCATATCAGTGCTCATCAGTGCAGCATATCAGTGCAGCTTATCAGTGCCCATCAATGCCCATCAGTGTAGCCTCATCAGTGCCAATCATTGCAGCCTTATTAGTGCCCATCAATGCAGCCTATTAGTGCCCATCAGTGTAGCCTATCAGTGCCCCTCAGTGCAGCCTCATCAGTGCCCATCAATGCAGCATATCAGTGCCCATCAGTGCAGTCTTGTCAGTGCCCATCAATGCAGCCTATTATGCCTATCAGTGTCCATCAATGCAGCCACACCAGTGCCCACCAGTTCCTATTATAGACATCACACTACTTCAATTTCCCAGCATTGGACCAGTGTGCTGTCTGTCATAGGTTCCACTCAGAACAGGCCTAGCCATGGTCACCCAAAGAAGTTGAGTGCACATGCTCAGCATCATATCCAGAGGTTGTCTTTGGGAAATAGATGTATGAGTGCTTGTCAGGATTTGCAAGCATTCAGCAAAGGGAAGCAGATCAATGGGCTGCACCTAAAAGAGTCAGGACTATGCAGATCAGTGAAAATATATATTTTATTATAAAAATGACACACTTGCAAAACACCCAACACCAGTAACAAAAACAAGCAAGTGAAAGAAGGTAAAAACACGGCAACCCAAAAACAAACACCTATCTAACTAACTAAATACAAATGCAAAAACACACAAAGGCAAAACAGGCAGATATCAAATGAGGAGAACAGGGAGGAAAATACCGAGGGCTGAATGGTGAAGGAGGGAGCAGGAAGCAGGTTCCAGGGGGAAAGAACTCCAGGTGGGAACACAGATCAGGTCAGGTCTGGAACGTGGATCAGGACAGGTCCGGAACATAGAACAGGAGAGGTCAGGCTCGGGCAGGGTATGGCTTGCAGAGAAAACGCTGAAGCACTGGGACTGGGTGTAAGGTGGGTTTATATAGTCCCAGCAGCCCCATCAGGTGTAGCTTAATGACCTGTGTACTCCATCTGCTGGGAGACACCCACTGGTGGCCACCAGAACTACACCCTTTGATACTTCATACAGCAGTGCCACCAGCAGGTGACTCGAGCAAGTACACAGATCCTAACAGTGCTGCCTGAATTGCTGAAGAGGTTGAAGGAGTGGGGGGTCAGCCTGTCAGTGCTCAGACCATACACAGCACACTGCATCAAATTGGTCTGCATGGCTGCCGTCCCAGAAGGAAGCCTCTTCTAAAGATGATACACAAGAAAGCCCACAAACAGTTTGCTGAAGACAAGCAGACTAAGGACATGGATTACTGGAACCATGTCCTGTGGTCTGATGAGAACAAGATAAACATATTTAGTTCAGATGTTGTCAAGCGTGTGTGGCGGCAACCAGGGGAAGAGTACAAAGAAAAGTGTGTCTTGCCTACAGTCAAGCATGGTGGTGGGAGTGTCACGGTCTGGGGCTGCATGAGTGCTGCCGGCACTGGGGAGCTACAGTTCATTTAGGGAACCATGAATGCCAGCATGTACTGTGACATACTGGAGCAGAGCACGATCCCCTCCCTTCGGAGCCTGGGCCGCAGAGCAATATTCCAACATGGTAACGACCCCAAACACACCTCCAAGATGACCACTACCTTGCTAAAGAAGCTGAGGGTAAAGGTAATGGACTGGCCAAGCCTGTCATCAGATCTAAACCCTATTGAGCACCTGTGGGGCATCCTCAAATCGAAGGTAAGGTGGAGGAGCGCAAGGTCTCTAACATCCACCAGCTTCATAATGTCATCATGGAGGAGTGGAAGAGGACACCAGTGGTAACCTGTGAAGCTCTGGTGAACTCCATGCCCAAGAGGGTTAAGGCAGTGCTGGAAAATAATGGTGGCCACACAAAATATTGACACTTTGGACATTTTTACTTAGGGGTGTACTCACTTGTGTTGCCAGTGGTTTAGACAGTAATGGCTGTGTGTTGAGTTATTTTGAGGGGACAGCAAATTGACACTGTTATACAAGCTGTACGCTCACTACTTTACATTGTAGCAAAGTGTAATTTCTTCAGTGTTGACACTTGAAAATATATAATAAAATATTTACAAAAATGTGAGGGGTGTACTCAGTTTTGTGAGATGCTGTGTATATATATATATATTTAGGCTGCTTTCACACTGAGGCGTTTTACAGACGCTATTCAGCTAAAAATAGAGTCTGTAAAGCGCCTCAAAAATCCCCCCCAATCCACCCCAATGTGAAAGCCATGAGTGCTTTTACACTGGGGCGGTGCTCTTGCAGGACGTTACAAAAAGTCCTGCAAGCAGCATCTTTTGGGGCGGTGAGGGGAGCAGTAATATACCGCTTCTTTACCGCCCCTGCCATTGAAATGAATGGCAAGCGCTTCCGAAGCGGCTACACACCGCCTCGGTAGCGCTGAGCGCCGGCATTTTTAACCCCTTGTGGGGGATTAAAAGCGCGGTGCTCCCGCCCGCCCTATCGCTGGTATAACTCCGCTAAAACTAGCGGGGTTTTACCGTGACCGCTGCTACCGCTTCAATGTGAAAGTAGCCTTAGTGTAGACTATATACAGCTCATTCAGTGTATAGTATATAGAGTCAGTTCAGGCAGTGTAAGAATATATATATACATATATATATATATATATATATAGGCCCAATTTTTATGCACCCGTTTGCATGGGGCATGTCATTACAATTTTTTAAATAAATGACAACATCAGGGCCCATTCCTGCACCCAACAAGAGTAATTGTGAGGAGTTACAGTGTTCTGCCACCACCAACATTCAAGGCACAATTTTTCTGCACCTGTTTCACTGGAGCATGTCATTACAATTTTTAAAATAAACACCAACACCAACACCCGTGGCCCAATTTTTCCGCATCTGTTTGCCTGGGGCATGCCATTACAATTTTTTAAAAAAAATTCAACAGCAGGGCCCATTCCTGCACCCAACAAGAGTAATTGTGAGGAGTTACAGTGTTCTGCCACCACCAACACTGAAGGCCCAATTTTTCTGCACCTGTTTGACTGGGGCGTGCCATTACAATTTTTAAATAAATTATAGCAGCAGTGCCCATTCCTGCGCCCAACAAGAGTAGCGGTGAGGGGTTACAGTGTTCTGCCACCGCCAACACCCAAGGCCCAATTTTGACTGGGGCATGTCATTACAATTTTTAAAATAATGTACAACAGCGGGACCTGTTCCTGCGCCAAAGAAGAGTAACTGTGAAGGGTTACAGTGTTCTGCCACCGCCAACACCCAAGGCCCAATTTTTCTGCACCTGTTTAACAAGGGCATATACAATTTTATAGAGTGCAGTCCCCCTAGTATATATAATACAGTTCAGACTATAATGTGCAGTCAGTGTAGTATATATAACACAGTGTATTAAAGTGGTTAAGGGGAACCCTATAACAGAATGAGGAAAAAAACACATGGGGTCCCCTTAGGGCCTGGTATGGATTTTAAGGGGATGCCGCGCAAATTTTTAAAAAAAAATGGCGTGGGGGTCCCCCCCAAAATCCAAATCAGTTCCTTCTGGTCTGGTATGGATTTTAAGGGGAACACCGTGCCAAATTGTTTTTTAAAAATGGCGCGGGGGGTCCCCCAAAATCCAAACCAGATCCTTATACAAGCATGCAGCCCTGGCATGTCAGGAGGGGGTGGGGACAAGCGAGTGCCCCCCTTCCTAACCATACCAGGCTGCATGCCCTCAACATGGGGGGGTGGGTGCTTTGGGGCGGGGGGGCTCTGTGCCCTCCCACCCCAAAGCACCTGCCCCCATGTCGATGGGAACAAGAGCCTCTTCCCCACAACCCTAGCTGGTGGTTATGGGGGTCTGCAGGCGGGGGGCTAATCGGAATCTGGAAGCCCCCTTTAATAAGGGGGCCCTCAGATCCCAACCCCCCCATGTGAATGAGTATGGGGTACATTGTACCCCTACCCATTCACCAAAAAAGGAGTGGTGTAGCGTTACAAAAACAGTAGGCAGTTTTTGACAAGTCCTTTATTGTAAAATAGCTCTTTTTCTTCCCCCGATTCTTCTTCTTTCTTCCTCTGGTCTGCCTCCATCTTCTCCTGCCCTCTCCTTCTTCTGGCCTTCTGCTTCTTCTTTCTGTCTCCTTCCTTCCTCTCCTGGTCGTCTTTTTCTTTATAGATAGATAGATAGAACTTTATTGTCATTGCATAGTACAGGTACACAGCAACGAAATGCAGTTTAGCCTCTGCCAGAAGTGTAAAAAATAGCTATCATGCAGAAGTGCAGATAAATATGCAACACATTTACAGCAAGTAAAGAAGTTATACACACGTTATATACACAAATAAATGAAATGTTGGGCAAAGTGTACAGTAGGGATATAAAAAATAAATAGATAAAAATAGTGCGGATATATTGAGGAGTAATAAAAAAAAATGTGTAATATGTACATGTATAGTACAAAAGTTATATGCAGTGTTTTGTTTTGTTTTGTAATGATCTAGCGGTGTAGTGTAGAATTCAATAGTATGATGGTGGATGGGAAAAAGCTGTCCCTGAACCTGCTGGTTCTGGTGCGTAAGTTCCTGTATCTCCTTCTTGATGGAAGGAGGTTAAACAAATTATGACTGGGATGTGAAGAGTCCTTGGTAATGTTGTGAGCTCTGCGCAAACATCTGCTGTGGTGAAGGTGTTCAATGGCAGGTAGTTGGGTGCCAATGATGCGTTGGGCAGTTTTTACCACCCTTTGCAGAGCTTTACGTTCACACACAGTGGAGCCTCTGTACCATACAGTGATGGAGTTGGTTAGGATGCTCTCAATGATGCAGCGGTAGAAACTCGTTAAAATCTCTGGGGACAAATGAGATTTCTTGAGACTTCTCAAGAAGTACAGGCACTGTTGTGCTTTTTTTAACCAGGGCTGAGGTGTTCTGCTGCCATGACAGATCCTCAGAGATGTGGACTCCCAGCAACTTAAAGCTGGAGACTCGCTCCACCTCAGTTCCATTGATGTTAACTGGTAGATGTCTCCTGCTGTTGGATTTCCGAAAGTCCACAATGAGCTCTTTGGTCTTTGTGGCATTGAGGGTCAGGTTGTTGTTGGCACACCATGCTGTCAGATTACGAATCTCTTTATCTACTTCTTCCTCCTCTTTCTCCACCACCGCTCCTGCTGAAGATCAGAGGCGATTCCCGGAATGGGCAATCTTCAGTTTGACGGTTATTTTATGAGAAGGGGGCGTGGGGGAACGGACTTTGTGGGGGACCCCAATGCATTTTTTTTATTTTGGTGCAGGGTTCCCCTTAAAATACATACCAGACCTGAAGGGCCTGGTACGGACTTTGGGGGAACCCCCACACAATTTTTTACTACATTTTGGCATTGATTTCCCCTTAAAATCCACACCAGACCCGAAGGGCCTTGTATGGACTGGGGGGGACCCCCACGCAATGTTTTTTCAGTGTTTATTATCTATATTGCTGGGAACCGACAATACATTATGATACATTAGCGATTTTAAATGACAATTTTTCCTTTTCAAATGCCATTTTGCAGTGGACACTGTTCTAAACATCACACAGATGCACCACTTTACAGGCATACTAAGAGGACCCCCCAGGTACGATATTTAAAGGAATATTTCATTTCTACTTTTTCGCTTTAAGTATTATTAAAATCCCTGCTCCTGAAATAACGATTGATTTAAAAACTTTTTTTTGCATTGATACATGTCCCCTAGGGCAGGACCCAGGTCCCCATACACTTTTTTATGGCAATAACTCGCATATAAGCCTTTAAAATAAGCACTTTTGATTTTTCGATGCTCGAGTCCCATTGATTTTAATAGGGTTCGCATGCTCGCAAGTTCTGGTGCGAACCGAACCGGGGGGTGTTTGGCTCATCCATTAGGTCCTGGTAACATGCTAGATAGGTAGATATTATCAGTGTGTTTGTAGTTACCACCAGGGGTCCATGAATGACAACACAGGCGCACAATAGGGTGACAGTTGTCATCCTACAATATCAAGTGCTTGAACAGGGCTCTTTATGGCAGGATTACCAGATATCCTATTATGAAAGGTGCACATTTAAAAAGATTTAAAAAACTTTTGAAGTGAAATTAACCTGTTAAAGCATATATAAGATTTTGATAATCTGGTTTAGATATGTATAACATTGCAAAACACGTTATGGAGGGATTTTATAATGTCTTTTAGAATTACTAATAGCCATCTAGTGTTAAGGTTTATCTGACTGCAGAAAAACTGAATGAATTGTTTAGGTAAGCCTCACACTACATACATATTGGAACGCAGACATTTGTATGCATTTTATGTGCCTAGCATAAATTTCCCCCTGCTTTCCTCTGACTGGTGAGCCGCAGGTGCCACACACAACCTGCTATACAAATGAATGGCTATATGCACCCTTATTTTTGCAAACACCAATACTTCTTTGCATCAGCATTTACTTGCAAATGCGCTTTTAATTTTTTTTTACAACTGCAAAACTTCAAAACTCAGAAAATACATCAAACGTGTATGTGTGGGTACACGTCCATGTAGGGAAGTGACATAGCACTGCACAGGCAGCATGTTATAAAAAGGCAGTGTTTCCAGTAGCCATATTCACAATGTGCTTAACTGTGATAAGGAAAGCATAGAGTGCGCTGTAGATAAAGTGCATAGAGACAGATTAGTGCAGGACTTGTAGGCACTGGTCTGTTAAAGAGGATGCAAACCCTTGACTGAATGTCCTTTAGGTAGCAAAATGGTGTGTATATTGAGAAATTAAGGGGTGGAGGAAGGAAGATTTTTCACATGTTGATGCTGCTGATGTGTGTCCTTCAGCCTCCTTGCAGGCTTTGCACATGTACTGTCTACAACCATAACAAGCTGAATGTATGCTTTTAAAAGGGCATATATCCTATTTTTCTGGCTGCAATATTTTTTCACAGCCTGTCCCCAAGTCCATGCTTTTTACTGCCAACCAACTGCATGTATTTTTTCACAGACATATTTCCTGTTTCTTGCTGCACTTTTTTAAAAGGCCTTTTGCTTGTAAAAACCGTGTTGTATTCTTGGACTATGTGCATCAGCACAAAAGCTTGTTTTTTTTCCTTTAGGAAAGTGAGTGACAGACTAATTTGCAGGCAGGAGATTGTGGAAGATAGGCAGAGCTTTGTTATCCCATAGCAAAGTGCCCAAAAAATGACTTTTTTATCAGTATCACCATCTGTTTAAGTTGAACTCCAACACAAACTTTACTGCATAATTACATTGGTCAAGCTATGTGTTGGAATACAGGATTGTATTTTGTGTAACAACTAGGGTACATCAGTATTTAGTAAAGATATATTCAGCAACCAATAGATGGCAGTATTTATAAGTTTGCAGCTGCATCTGTGGTATGCTCTATGTCTTTTCCCTGAATAGAGTTCCTGTTTCTGTCTGCAGTTAAGCAGCAAAGCCCGTGTGGATTGTGCACTGTCAGTGTCTGTTCTGTAGGGCTATATACATAATTTCTAACAATGCATATTTCATAATTCAGGGACCACCAAAGAAGCTGGTGCTACTACAGTGATGTCTGCATTCTTCCAGGGCCTGTGGCAAGTGATTCCTCTCTGCACACATACCACAAATATGAGTCACATGTTCAGCATTGACAACATTTACAGGATGTCTTGCTCTTTAAACAAGGCATTCCCTGATAGGATGAGGTTGAAAAGAGGGGTGTTGACATCACATGCATACCATTTGTCCGCAAAGCCAACGTGTGAACTCCCTTTAACCTCTTCATCTTTTGCAAGGAAGGGAGATTAGTCTGCATTGGCAATCCGAAATGTTCATGAGCTTTTATCTGTTTGATCTCTATGTGATTGCCACAACAAAGTTAGCGGAATCTTCTTTAAATCTGGAGTTCCATTTGGTTTGAGTGGTATATCTTTGTTGCAAAGGCATAGATATGTGACAGCAAAAAAAATCTGCCCTGACATAAACTACAATGTCATTGGCAGTGTCAGCATTTAAACAATCTCCTGCACGCTATACCAAAAATAAGAAAAAGCACAAAGCACTGTACAAGAACATTAAAACCCCCTCACCCCCCCCCCCCCCAACACCATATGTCTCTGGCTTAACTGTGTCTCGGGGGACCATCATGACATATGTCAGGATGGAGAGCAACAGGAGATCAGCAAACATCCCTGTGACATATTACCCCAGATGCGCTCAGTTCTGAGCACAAAAATGTGGCATAGAGATCCTTTGCACCACATCCTCAGAGTGGTTAATTTGCTGACACCATTCACAGAATGCCTTTCATATTACTTAATGAATGCAAAGCATCCTCTGATCAGACAAGGTGGAGTTTGCGGCATCACCCCCCCCCCCCCCAACTTGTCCACTTTGTTCAATCAGAGAATGTTTTGGCACCCACTTGGTACTGGACCCAGAAAATAGAGGCAATCACTGCAGTAGCAGAGACTACTACAGTGGTTATCACATCCACAGGGATCCCACAGGAATGGCATATGCTTACTTACTTGGGTCCAAAGTGGATCAGTGTAACTATGCAAAGAAAGCCATACTTGGAATTCATCCTTAATGATACAGTTCTGGATATGTGTTATCTTCACATGAACACAGATTTCCTATCTCCAAAACCTTCCTAATGAGGCCCTCCTTGCACCCCAGGCCCAATAGCAGTTTGGCACGCTATGGCTGTAGGTACACCACTGGATGGGACTACCTAGTCACTTACCTGAAACAAGCAAGCTGTACATAAGTTCAGATTTTCTGACATCATTGACTGCATTCATTTTTCTCTTGAATTAGTCACTAGGTAGCAAAGATAGCATCAGTATGACAGCCCCAAGGCCTGCACCTTTAAAACTAAATGAGCAAGGACAGCTTCAATAATTGTATTCTTGCAGCTTTTCTTTCAATAATATGCAATTCTCCTACTCATGGTATAACAGGGCCATAGCATACAAGAAAGAGTAGTCCGGTAATTACCTCAGACAGTAATAGGATTAAAGTAAGGTGAAGTCTTTGACCTGCTTTCTTCTCTTGTTTGTGCATTAATATCCAGATTACTGGATTATGATGACTTATTCGTCACTAGTTATGCACTAGTAATCCAGGTTTAACTATCACACAGTGCGTAGATCTGTGTAACTGTTTATAGAGAACTAAAGAAAACCCAGCTTATCTATGGGACTACTTGATTGTGGAATGTTCAGTAAAAAGAATTAAACTGTTCTGAGTCTGTCCAATGCCAGGCCATATAGAAAAGAAAAATCCTTGACACATAAACCCTTCCACAGTACTGTACACCTCTCAATTTGTAACACCCAATAAAACAATACTTTAACCACTTTTGGTCCAGACTTCAACTGTTGGCCAGGACATCTAAAATTCCATGATTAGGTGGCTACTGATGTTAAGTATGCCAGGAACTATTTGCCAAACTGTTGTGGGTAAAAAAAGAGAAAATTGTATTTAAAATATAAATCCAGGGGTACACTTTTATGTATTACAAACAAAGACATTCCAGACTGGAAAACAACAACATTCAATATAAAAAATAACAAGGTTTGAGCATGTAGGCCTAGTAAAAAACAGGAGTTGATCACTGGAAACATGGTGAATGTATAAATGTACAAAAAGAGGATGGTATTCACACAATTTCAAATGTGGCACACTGGCTTACATTTTGAAAGAGTCCAGAAACAATTAGACAAAATAATTGTAATTAAATTATTTGAACCAATTGTTTGCATACCCAAGTCCTCAAAGAGACAAGTTTAATTAACAACTTTTAGGTACTCATTAATGACTGGCAATGGTTTCAAAGGGTTTAAAGAGCAAGTAAACCCTGATGGGTTTTATTTCCTCTTCATTCCCCTGCAATGTAAAAGCATAATAGGCTAGTATGCACCGCATACTAGCCTATTATGTGACACTTGCCTGCATTGGAAGTCCACGCTGTCCGCCGCTCCTGGCCGCATCCATTTTCGCCTCTCTTCCTTCCGGGGCCGCAGACTCCTGTTCTGTGATTAGCCGGAGCTGCGTGACGTGACTCCCGCGCATGTGCACGGGAGCTGCCAATCGCTCGCACAGAGGCCGTTTCTTCACTGCGCATGTGTTCATTTCTTTTTTTCTCAATTGAACTTTATTGAGATGTCACACATACACTACATAAAGTTCAATTACTGGTCAAGGCAGTGGATTGCCTCGCACGGTGCTGCACTGATAAAAAAGTACTGCATGCAGTACTTTTTTTTAGCGCACCATGCCTGCACACCACCGCAATGCAGTGGGGTGAACCGGGCAACCCACATACTGTATATATATTTTAAGGTCTGCTGACCCTGAATAATATTCAATTATTATGAATAATATTTTTAATTACCAGCAGCCAGGCTGCCTTTTATGCATGTGCTGGTACAATTTTCTTTAAAAAAATCTTTTGTATCTTTGTATCTTTTGTGGAACTACATGTTCCAGTAGTAAGTTAAAGGATAAGTTCACCTTTTGTAATATGTTACATTTGTATTCAGGGTTGTTACAGTTGCAGCAGCCCCCGCACCCCTCCAATCCCCTGATGTGACAGCAGGCAGGGGCTCTTCTCCCCGCACCTGCTGTCGCAATACAAAAAAACACAGCTGTGAAGGGCTCCTCCTACATTGCATCATTCAGTCACAGAGTTCTGTGAATGGGAGAACTACAATGACCAACAGCCTTTGCTGAGCTTGAGCTCTCTAGGTAGTTCATTAATGCTTGCAGTCATTGTGTAACAGCCTGTCCATTCAGGGTACTAATGGACAGCTTACACTGATGGTCTGCAAGAGCCCTGCATTGCACCTGTGATCTGCTGATTGCAGGTACAATGCTTTGCAGCTTCCTAGAAAAAAAATGTGTATTTTTTTTTTTACCTGCAAAAAGATGTGCATTTATTTTTTTATTTTTTTTTTAAACGGTGAACTTATCCTTTAATACAGTTCAATAAAGGACAGATATAGTAATAAAAGGGCAGTGCATAAAAAAAGGACATCTATAATTTATATCTTTTTCTAACAACATATTTTACCTGGAACTGTATTTTAATACCTACTAAATATGCACATTGTAACCAGAATATTATATTATGTATTATACAGAATATATATAGCACCAACAGTTTACAAAAATGAAAGCAGACAGTACAGTTACGATACAATTCAATACAAGTGAAATCAGAGGGCCCTGCTCATTCGAGCTTACAAACTAAGAGATCAGTGTGTGTTAGCATTTTGCAGCACTCACTACCACATTACCATGCAAAAAACACTGTCCATGGTCCTGACTAAGGGGATACAAAGTTAAAGTGTACGTTTAACCACAAATGTTTTTCTAGTTTTTGAACAGTGGGAAAGGATTGGATCTCCAGTTGTTTTTTTACTGCTATCAGGCTGGGTTCACACTATCCGACATTTAAACGGTCCGACTTTGATCCTACTTTGCTGTGCAATTTCCGGTCCTACATAGGGTCAAAGTCGGACCGATTTTCTTTGAACAGGGATCCAACTTTGATCCCAGCAATACCAGGCACCTTGTGCTCTGGGGATCTTGAAGGGGAACTCCACGCCAAATTAAAAAAAAGGCATGGGGTTCCCCTCCAGCGGCATACCAGGCCCTTTGGTCTGGTATGGATTTTAAGGGGAACCCCGCGCCATTTTTTTAAAAAAATGGCTTGGGGTTCCCCCCAAAATCCATACCAGAGCCTTATCTGTGCACGCAGCCCGGCAGGCCAGGAAAGGGGGTGGGGACGAGTGAGCGCCCCCCCTCCTGGACCATATCAGGCCGCACGCCCTCAACATGAGGAGTATGGGTGCTTTGGGGCAGGGGGGGCTCGTTCGTGCTGTCCGTTCGTTCGTGCACGTGCCTGAGCACCGTGTTTCTTCTTATGGAAACACGAGTTCTTTGTCTTTCCTGACACCCATGTTGATGAGGACAAGGGCCTCTTCCCGACAACCCTTGCCGGTGGTTGTCAGGGTCTGTGGGCGGGGACTTATTGGAATCTGGATTCCCGGGCCCCCACCCTATGTGAATGAGTATGGGGTACATTGTACCCCTATCCATTCACCTGTAAAAAAGTGTAAAATAAAAAACACACTACACAGGTTTTTAAAAGCTTTTATTAAATCAGCTCTGGCGTCTTCTCCTCTCTCCGGCTCTTCTTTCTTCTGCTCTTTTGCGGGGTCTTATATCTTCTGAGGGGTCTTCTTTCTTTTCCCTCTCTGCGGCATCTTCTCCGCTGTCCTCTTCCCTCTGTTCTTCATCTCTTCTTCTTCCCATGTTGACACAACACGATCTCCTTCACGAATGCCCTCTCCGCTGTGGGCTGTAACTTATATTGGCATGGGGCGGGGCCACCCGCTGACATCATACGGAGGCCCCGTCCCCTATGGTGACACATCCTGGGGCGGAGCTGTGACGTCATTTACATTTGGAGCGGGGTTCCCTTTAAAATCCATACCAGACCAAAGGGCCCAGTATGCTCCTGGAGGGGGACCCCATTTCCAAAGGAAAAATTGTCATTTATTATCACGGCTGTAATGTATTGTCGGTTCCCGGCAATATACATAAAATCACTGAAAAAGCATTGCCTTGCCCACCCCCCGCCCCCCCAGTCCATACCAGGCCCTTTAGGTCTGGTATGGATTTAAAGGGGAACCCCGCTCTGAAATTTTTTTAAAAAATGTGTAGGGTTCCCCCACAAAGTCCGTAACAAACCCTTCAGGTCTGGTATGTATTTTAAGGGAAACCCCACCCAAAATAAAAAAAAATGCGTAGGGGTCTCCCCCCAAAGTCTGTACCAGGCCCTTCAGGTCTGGTATGGATTTTAAGGGGAACCCGCACCAAATGTTTTAAAAAATGGTGTGGGGTCCCCCCCCCAAAATCCAAACCAGACCCTTATCCAGGCACGCAGCCCTGGCATGGCAGAAGGAGGTGGGGACGAGTGAGCACCCCCTCTCCAAACCATACCAGGCCCCATGCCCTCAACATGGGGAGGATGCTTTGAGGTCACTCCCAAAGCACCTTGTTCCCATGTAATGGGGAGAAGGGCCTTATCCTCACAACCCTTGCCGGTGGTCTGAGGGCGGGGGACATATCAGAATCTGGAAGCCCCCTATAATAAGGGGGCCCCCAGGTCCCAACCCCCCATGTAAATAGGTATGGGGTATATTGTACCCCTACCCATTCACCAAAAAAGGAGTAAAGTGTTAAAAAAACAAGAGGCAGTTTTTGACAAATCCTTTATTGTGTAAAATAGCTCTTCTTTTTTCTTCTTCCATCTTCTTCTGCCCCGGTCCTCCATCTGGTCTTCTGCTTCTTCTTTCGATCTTCTTGCTTCCTCTCTTCATCTTCAATCTTCATCTTATTCTTCTTTCACCGCCGCTGCTCTCCCACTGCCGCAGCTGTGCCTTCCACTCCAGAGGCGTATCCCAGAATGGGCGGTCTTCAATTTGACATTTCTTTTATAAGAAGGGACAGGACCACCCAGTGATGTAAATGGGTGACCCGCCCCTTCTGACGGCGAATGCCGTCAGAAGGGGCGGGGTCACTCATTTACATCACTGGGTAGCCCCACCCTTACCTATAAAATAAGTGTCAGACTGCAGACCGCCCATTCTGGGAGACGCCTCCGGATGGCACAGCTGTGGCAGCGGGCGTGGGGGCGGTGAAACAAGAAGGAAGAAGATGAAGACTGAAGACGAAGATAGGAAGCAAGAAGACCGAAAGAAGAAACAGAAGACCAGAAGAAGGACCGGGGCAGAAGAAGATGGAGGAAGAAAGAAGAAGAGCTACTGTACATAATAAAGGACTTGTCAAAAACTGCCTCTTTTTTTTAACACTTTACTCCTTTTTTGGGGAATGGGTAGGGGAACAATGTACCCCATACCTATTCACATGGGGGGATCTGGATCTTGGGGTCCCCTTCCAGATTCCGATAAGCCCCTTGCCTGCAGACACCTACAACCACCGGCAAGGGTTGTGGGAATGAGGCCCTTCTCCCTATCAACCTGGGGACAAGGTGCTTTGGGGGGTGACCTCAAAGCATCCTCCCCATGTTGAAGACATGTGGCCTGGTATGGTTCGGAGGGGGGCACTCGCTCCTCCCCACCCCCTGCTGCTATGCCAGGGCTGTGTGCTCGGATAAGGGCCTGGCTTAGATTTTGGGGGGACCCCACGTCATTTTTTTTTTAAATTTTGGCGCAGGATTCCCCTTAAAATCCATACCAGACCTGAAGGGCCTGGTATGGACTTTGGAGGGAACCCTACACAATTTTTTTTTATTTTGGGCGGGGTTCCCCTTAAAATACATACCAGACCTGAAGGGTCTGTTACGGACTTTGGGGGGGAACCCTACGCAATCTTTTTTTTTTTTTTAATTTTGTAGTGGGCCCCGCTGTTGTAAATTATTTTAAAAACTGTGATGACATGCCCCAGTCAAACAGGTGCTGAAAAATTGGGCCTTGGGTGTTTGCGGTGCCAGAACACTGTAACTCCTTGCATTTACTATTGTTGGGTGCAGGGACGGGCCCTGCTGTTGTAAATTTTCTAAAAATAGTGATGAGAGGCCCCAGTCAAACAGGTGCTGAAAAATTAGGCATTGGGTGTTGGCGGTGCCAGAGCACTGTAACCCCTTGCAGTTACTCTTGCTGGGCGCAGGGACGGACCCTGCTGTTGTAAATTAGTTTAAAAATTGTGATGACATGTCCCAGTCAAACAGGTGCTGAAAAATTGGGCCTTGGGTGTTGGCGGTGCCAGAACACTGTAAGCCCTTGCAGTTACTCTTGTTGGGTGCAGGAACGGGCCCTGCTGTTATAAATTAGTTTAAAAATTGTGATGACGTACCCCAGTCAAACAGGTGCTGAAAAATTGGGCCTTGGGTGTTGGCGGTGCCAGAACACTGTAACCCCTTGCAGTTGCTCTTGTTGGGTGCTGGAACGGGCCCTGCTGTTGTAAATTAGTTTAAAAATTGTGATGACATGCCCCAGTCAAACAGGTGCTGAAAAATTGGGCCTTGGGTGTTGGCGGTGCCAGAACACTGTAACCCCTTGCAGTTACTCTTGTTGGGTGCAGGAACGGAATCTGCTGTTGTAAATTAGTTTAAAAATTGTGATGACATGCCCCAGTCAAACAGGTGCTGAAAAATTGGGGCTTGGGTGTTGGCAGTGCCAGAACACTGTAACCCCTTGCAGTTACTCTTGTTGGGTGCAGGAACGGGCCCTGCTGTTGTAAATTAGTTTAAAAATTGTAATGACATGCCCCAGTCAAACAGGTGCTAAAAAATTAGGCCTTGGGTGTTAGCAGTGCCAGAACACTGTAACCCTTTGCAGTTATTTTTTTCAAACACCCTAGAGAATAAAATCGCGATCGTTGCAATACTTTTTGTCACAAGTTATTTGCGCAGCAGTCTTTTTTGGAAAAAAATTCACTCTTTTGAGTTAAAAAATAAGACAAAAGTAAAGTTAGCCCAATTTTTTTGTATATTGTAAAGAGGATGTTACACCAAGTAAATAGATACCATACATGTTACGGTTGAAAATTGCGCACACTTGCGGAATGGCAACAAACTCCGGTACTTAAAAATCTCCATAGGATGACGCTTTAAAAAATTTTAATGGTTACCAGGTTAGAGGTGCAAAGGAGGTCTTTTACTAGAATTATTGCTCACACTCTGGTGATCGCGGCAATACCTCACATGTGTGGTTTGAACACCGTTTTCATATGCGGGCGTGACTTACTTATGCGTTTTCTTTGCCGCGCAAACTCGCGGGGGTTGTTGGTGCTTTTAATTTTTTTTTTTTTTTACTTTTTTTATTTAATCTATTTTTTTTAACATTGTTTGTTTAACCACTTGCCGACCGTCAATCGGCAATTGACGGCGACAAAGTGGCTCTGTAACGCGGATCGCCGTCATATGACGGCGGCCGCGTGATCCCGCCTAGTGAGCGTGCGCGCGCCGCCGGAGGCGCGCCCATGCGCTCACTGTGTTCGGGGAGGGCCAGGGAGCGGGTGCGGCGGCTTCGATTGCCGCCGGCTACCCGCGATGGCCCCCCCGGAGTGAAGGAACGGAGGTCCGTGTATGTAAACACGGACCTCCGTTCTGTGAAGGGGGAAGGGCTGTGATCACAGCCTTCCTGTATACAAAGGCTGTGACCACTTCCCTTCCCCAGCTAGGGCAGTCCCCCCACAGTTAGAACACGCCCAGGGAACATAGTTAACCCTTAGAGCGCCCCCTGCAGGTTAACCCCTTCACTGCCAATGGCATTTACACAGTAATCAGTGCATTTTTATAGCACTGATCGCTGTATAAATGCCAATGGTCCCAAAAAAGTGTCAAAATGGTCCGACATGTCCGCTGAAATATCGCAGTACCGCTAAAAATCGCAGATCGCCGCCATTAATAGTAAAAAATAAAAAAAAAATAAAAACCCCAAAAATGAATTCTCATCATCCGTAAACGCGGCCACTTTTGCGCAAACCAATCAATAAACGCCGATTGCGATTATTTTTTATCGCAAATATGAGGAAGAATATAAATCGGCCAAAAACGGTGAAAAAAAGGTTTTTTTATATTTTTTTTTGGATTTGTATTTTAGCAAAAAGTAAGAAATTTGTTTTTTTTTTTTTGCAAAATTGTCGCTCTTCTTTTGTTTATAGCGGCGATCAGAAATGACGCAGAGGGGATCAAAAGAAAAAGCAAAAGAAAGCTCTATTTGTGGGGAAAAAAGGCGCAAATTTCGTTTGGGTACAACGTCGCACGACCGCGCAATTTCCAGTTAAAGCGACGCAGTGCCGAATCGCAAAAAGGGCTCCGGTCCTAAAGCTGGAAATCCTTCCGGTCCTTAAGTGGTTAAAAAAATCTGATCACTTTTATTGCTATCACAAGGAAATGTAAACATCCCTTGTGATAATAATATATGGCGACAGGTACTCTTTATGGAGGGATGGAGGGTCTAAAAGACCCCCTATCCCTCCTTTGCACTTCACAGTATTCAGATCGGCAAAAACAAAGATTCTGAATACTGTAATTTTTTAAAAAACCGGAGCCTTTGGCCGCCAAGTAAACTGGAATAACGACCAAGCGGCTTCCGAGCCGGAAATAGCCGGCCGCCTGCTAAAAAAACGGTACTGGGGTATAGCCTGTAGCTGCAGGCTATACCCAGATATGTCTACTTAAAGCTGCCTCCATTTCTAAATGGCGATTCGCGTTAAGTGGTTAAAAATTGTGATGACATGCCCTAGTTGAACAGGTGGTGCAAAATTGGGCCTTGGGTGTTGGTGGTGCTAGAACACTGTAACCCCTTGCAGTTACTCTTGTTTGGCGCAAGAACGGGCCCTGCTGTTGTAAATTGGTTTAACCACTTGACGGTAATCGCTGTTTATAAACGGTGGCTGCTTTAAGTGGAAGTATCAGGGTATAGTCTGCAGCAACAGGCTATACCCCGGTAACGTTTTTTTAGAGCAGGCGGCCGGCTATCCGGTGATAACAGCCGATCTAGCTCGGGAGCCGCTCGGCCGTTATTCCAGGCAGCGGGATGGGACATCTCCCCTCCCGCCACCGTCCGCCACTCTTCTCCGGCCTCCTGTCCCATGAATAGGGAAAAAAAAAACTATTCAAAGCGCCACCATCCCCGCAAGCTCATGCAACAAAGAAAACGCATATGTAAGTCACGCCCGCATATGAAAACGGTGTTCAAACCACACATGTGAAGTATCGCCGCGATCGCCAGAGTGTGAGCAATAATTCTAGCAAAAGACCTCCTTTGCACCTCTAACCTGGTAACCGTTAAAATTTTTGGAAATGTCGCCTATGGAGATTTTCAAGTACCGAAGTTTGTCGCCATTCCGCGAGTGTGCGCAATTTTCAACCGTAACATGTATGGTATCTATTTACTGTGTAACATCCTCTTTCACAATATACAAAAAAAATTGGGCTAACTTTACTGTTGTCTTATTTTTTAACTCAAAAAAGTGATTTTTTCCAAAATATATATATATATATATATATATATATATATATATATATTCTTTCACTGCCTGAACGGATGCTATATACTAGCTGTATATAGTATGCACTAAAGGCATTGCATTATATATATATATATATATATATATATATATATACACTAGGAAGGTATATATATCTGACTGTATATAGATCGCACTATCTATCTATTTATGTCATATATATTTCACTCTGCACCAACTGACTGTATACAGATCGCTCCATCTATCTATCTATCTATCTATCTATCTATCTATCTATCTATCTATCTATCTATCTGTTTTTCACATTAATCACTACACTAGCTACACTGAACTGCCTGCATGCCATTCACTAGCTAAGCTCACTGTCTTTCTTTCCACGTTTAACACACTACATAGAGCCGCTATACAAATGGCTTTATATAGTGTGGGCGTAGATTGAGGCTGCTGAGCAGTGATTGGCTAAAGGCACCCTGCCTTTAGCCAGTCATATCTCTCACAGAAGAGCACTCTGTGATTGGCCAAAGCATGCAGGTCATTTGCATGTCTTGGCCAATCAGCGGGCGGCATTTCCCCACCATTGGAATGCATTATGGGGCCCTCAAAGTGCCTGAGAATGCCCTATAATGTTCTAAGTTTGCCAAACAGGCGAACGTAAGTTTGACTCGAACAGCCAGCCCATCCCTAGCTTCCACTGCTTGACTAAAGAAAAGCAGTTTTGTCTGCCTGTGTTGTTGGAGAGTTCCCCTCACTTCCTGTCTAATAAAACATTTTCAGCACAAGAAAAAGTGGGGCTCCAAAGGAACCCCAGATCGCAGAAAAAAAACAGTTTGTCTTCAGTCCATGCCACACTGTCTCCTTTCATAGCAAAGAAAGTCAGTGAATGCTCAGCTTAAGGTGGTACTAGACAGGCAAAAAAAAAATGTTGGTAGCCAGAACTCTGTGTAATAGCTATCATCATTTTGTCTTAGCAGAATATACAGTTGTTCTAACACTTTCCAATTGGCCAGACATACACTCTAAATTTGATTAACAGCTGTATACAAAACCACATCTGGCTTCAAGTTAGACTATAACAACTTTAAATATATACATTTTTTTTTTTAATTCACACATTTTAAAACTTTTGTGTATGCACGCATACAAAGAAAACTTTGTTTTACAAATAAACTATTTAACACATGACAATGGTTCCCAAAGAACTATGAGTTAGCTAAAGATACAGCACAACAAAAACAAATTTGGACTAAGCCATCTAGTAAGAGATAAGATCACCGCTGTGATGGCTCCCAGGGCTGTAGAAGCAACCAGCTTCCTGCAGCATAGCTGAGAATATATGAAAAGGAGAGGCTGAGAATGATACAATGCTTCCTATATGAAAAGGAGAGGCTGCGAATTATACAATGCTTCCTATATGAAAAGGAGAGACTGAGAATGATACAAGGCTTCATATATGAAAAGGAGAGGCTAAGAATGATACAAGGCTTCACATTTGAAAAGGAGACTAGATTTACACCTACTGGCTTTATAGAAGACTGCATAATATGAATAGGTGGTATTTATTATTTAGTTGACAAAAAAACAATACTTTTTGAATATTTTTTTTATTCAGTACTAACCGTAATAAAGAAAGAAAAGAAATTAAGTCTCACACAGCTGTACATTCCCTTTAAATATGCTGACATTAAATGTAACATATTATTTCAATCCATGGAAGTTAAAACAAATACTTGGTCTTTGTACACAATAGTGTATGAACATCAATAGCCTTTACTTATAATAACTTATTTTCTTTCATCAAACACATTAGTTACAAACATACAACTTTTGAAACTTGGAGAACAGGCAGCCAAACATAAAATTATACCCAGAAATGCAATTCTAAAGCCTTGTACACACGGTTCGATTGTCGTATGACCGCGCTTCAGATTTTTGTCAAAAGCGTGTGTCCATGATTTTGTAAAGCATACTGACTATCTGAGAAATTTTCGTTCGCCCAAACTCAACGTCAGAAGTGGCATAATGTTTGGAATGTTTTTGCATCTTTTATTCCTTTCTTAGAATACGTAGTCTTGGTCGCAGGTTATTTTTTGTACGAAAACCGTACTAACGGGACGAAAATCAGACGTGGCGTTGTCGTACGACAAAAATTTACTAGTCTGCACATCCAGCTTTTGTCTGACGAAAAATGTCAATCGGCTGTTGAAAGGAGCATAATAACGGTAAAAATTTTGGATGACAAGCTGTCGAATGGCAATTCCCATCCGAAATTCGCACCATGTGTACGGGCCTTTAAGTATACAGTAGATTATAATAAAGTCTTCTAGGAGTAAAATCTGTTGGGGTTTGCTGCTGTTGGTTTTTTTTTATTTTATTTTAGTATATGCAGAGTCCTTTTTGACATTTCATAGTATGAATACAAATATACAGTATATATACAGGCTTATTAAGAAAATTGAGATCTGTTTTCTGTGAAATACCACACTTCACATGCTCATTGCTCTGTTCCCAGAAAATAGAGCTTGGAAAGTCAGAGTTCACTAATAAGATTACTCTGTCGATTCTTTTCCATGCTTCCATGCAACCACTAAATTATCCTAATTACACCCCCCCCCCTCCCTCCCCCCAATTCACTTGATCCTTTGCCTTGTCTCTTTAGCTAGTTTTTTTTAATACATATTTATTTAATCCTTTTTTGTTTTTCTATATAATTGTTTGTAGTATTGTGCTAACAATATACAAAATTGAAAACACTTTTATTTCATGTCTAAAAAAAAATCACCAAATGGTATACCAGCAATGAAAAATAAATGTGACAATTAGTACTTATATTAGTTATCTACCGCAAGACTGCTTTGAAAGTGGCACTAGTCAAAACTGTAAGAGATTAGTAAATCTGGATTTTTCATGCTTATGCACAATAAGGATGACTAGGACAGATTCCAGGTAGGCTTGCTGCTATTTTATATAGTACTATATTCCCACTGTTGGTGTTCTCAAAAATCAGGGTAGGATTGCATGATAAAGATGCAACCTTGAAACTAAGTGAAGCTTTCACATATTTCCAACTATATGAAACTGAAATTTCTGTTGCTATACAATTAAATCCCAAGTGCCATTGTAAAATGGTGCTGAGATTACATTTGTTTTTCCCAATTTGTTGTGGTAGTGGTACCCAGTCTCAGTAGCTATGGTGGGTCCCAGTGGGTAAATATGTAACCACAGGCTGTCAACAGCAATGGTCCAGTACTAACTCCTGTACCAACCTCAGGTGTTGAATCAATCAGGCCTTGGCCTTGCAATCTTGTTACAGAGCGCTACATAAGATTACTGTAAAACAGCACATTGTAACACAATGCTTTTACATTTTGGAAATCATTTTTATATTCATAGTTACACAGTTAGTCAGGTGGAGAAAACACACCAGCTCATCTGGTTCAACCAATAGAAAAAATAAACAAATAGAAAATCTTCATATATAAAACCCTATACCCACAGTTGATACAGAAACATTTTCTTCCTGACCCCCAAGAGGAAATCGGATATTGCTGAAACAACAGTCCCTGGTATTATTACCTATAGTATCAGTCTAAAGCAACTGTGATAAACCTCTTTAGTTCTTAATACATACTTTTCACATTATTATTCTGAACCCAGCATTCCTGATATAACAGGCTTTTAACAGGTACAGTTAGCTACTTCCACACTTGGTGGCTCTGTTCCAAAATAGTGTGGTAATAGGGAATTTTGTAAGTCGGTGTTAGGTTCTCTTTTAGATAAAGCCTTCCTGTAGTGATGTAATGGGTGGGGTTAGTGCCCATATAAATGCCAGGATTGGAGCAGCCTTGTGAGGCGGGACATGGGAGCCAAACACTCCACAGCCATGTGGATGTAGTCAGCCACTGCCAAGGGCCCTTGACAAGAGTGAAACTTGGGTAAGGAGGTTTAACAGCCAGAAGACCAGCTGTAGTTGACCTGACTCTGGTTATAGTCTGATGTGGACTGTGAGTAGGATGCAAAGGGCCTGTTAGGCCAGGCTAAGTGTTCTCTGATATGGGTACAAGAAAATCTGAGAGTGAGAGTAACATTTGGGAACATGCCCAGCAGAGTGTGACAGAGAGAGAGAGAGGGACTGGTATACTATAGAAAAGCACCTTGTTAATCTCAGTTTGACAGAAGGGAAATGCTGTGGTTCTAGTATAGAATGAGGCAGTCCTAAACTTGTGGTGTTCCCAGGGAGGAGCAAGGGGAGGATGACTTAATAATTATGCGCTGGCATTCTTCACCTGAGTGACTGCTACAGTAGGTTTGCTCTTGTGTATAGCAAGGTGTGCTGAAGAGTTCTGTCAGTATGTCAAAGTGATGTTACGTACCACTGCGGCCTTTGAAGAATATTAATAAATTGTGGAAAATATACTTCTTGTGTGGACATTCCTTTCTTCTTGAATATAAAATCCTATGCCTGGGGATGTCATGGGTGGGCCTATGGTCAGGAGTTGGGCACAGTGTGATGAGGTCTTCTATCTACCAGTAGTGGGTCACTGTCCTATCCCAGAAAAAGCAGGACAGGGGCTGTAGCGAGTTGGCTCCAAAACACAGCCAATTGTAGCTCCCCTTTTCTATTTCAATAGTTTTTTATTTGGTTTTAACAAGTGGTTCATATGCAAAAATTCCATTGATGTTGGAACAAGTATTAGCTCATAAGAAGGGCAAAAATAAAGGGACACAAATAGAAAAAATGAGAGCTAACACAACAGTAGTAAATGTAGTGAAACAAGTAGTGTGAATGATACCGTCAGGATCCAGGGGTCCCAGAGAGGTTCCCCATAACTATGGGGCACCCCCTAGGCCCATCGAAATCCAAAAGGTAGTGCAAAATACAGCCAAAACTGAACTGAAAAGAATAGAGGAGCAGAAAACAGAAGAAAGTTAGGCAGAAAGGTGAAGCAAAAGGGAGGGAGGTCGCTCACCTACCGAGTAGGAAGCTAGAGAAGGGATAGGGGTCTAGGAAAGCAAGGGAGGCCAGAAGGATAGGGACAAGGAGAAGGGGAAAAAGGAAGGGCTTGGGAACATCTGGACCATTCGTCACAGGCAGCTCCTGCTAGTTGGAGGGAGGGTAGGAAAGGCATATGACAGTCATGGTTCCCAAATTTTGAGAAACTCTGCATGAATGTCGCTGCAGATGCTCGACATCCGTTCATCAAGCATCAATGCAGTCATGCGATCTTTCACCCCCTGAAAGGGGACAGATCGTTTTTTCCAGGCTTGGGCAATTGTTCTTTAGGCTGACAGAAATAGGTAGGAGGCATGTTTCAGCTGATAAGAAAACAGGCCTGGAATTGGAGAGTATAATAAAGCAAACTTGGCCTCTTCTGGTACGGCAAGTGAAACAATGTGAATAGGAGGCCAAATACCCGAAGCCAATTAATCTAGGACATTTGCACCGTATATGTATGATGTAAAACCGATGACCCAACCACAGAAACAGTGGCCACTGTAGGATGGCTGGGCATGGGCAGGGACCCAATTCCAGCATAGGAGCACCTTATATGCCGCCTACAAGATGGCTGTATTAAACGAGCATTTGGCCACAGAAGACTAGGCCCCCGCTCCAGTCCACCAAGTCTATTTGGGTCGCCAAATCTCGTTCCTACTGAGCTACATAAGTGAGAGAGGTATGAAATGAATGATTATTCAGAGATGCATAGAGAGCTGAGATGAGGCCTGGGGAGGCAGGCAGAGGTGTTCGAATTTTCTGGAACGGGTACGTAGAGGTCCGATGCAGGGAGGTGAGCCAATGCTGAAGTTGGAGGTAGCGGAAGAGCTCCTCTTCTGGTATGTCATGGGTCTCCCGAATCGAAGCCCATGTGGGAAGTGATCTGGTGGTTAGGAAGTGTCGAACATGTGAAAACCCATTAGCGACCCACCAAGGGAATTCCCCTGGTTGGTCCAGACCGGGGGGGAGGAAATAATTATTAGTGATTGGGAGCAAGGGCAGAAAGGGTGACATGAGGCAGTAGAGTCAGAGTCCCATAATTGTAAGCTATGATGCATGTGTGGACTCAAAGTGGGGCAGAGGTTATGGGGTAGCCAAAGGAGGGTTGGCATGGTGATGGGAGTACAGTTGGGTAATTCCAAGAGAACCCACAGAGAAGTATCTATTGAAGAATGAAGCAGGGATAATTGGGCAATCTGGGCAGCTAGGTAGTATTTGGCGATATTGGGAACCCCCAGACCCCCTGTAGCCTGTGTGTCAAAAGGGTCACTGAGGAGATCCTGGGGCATTTATTGGCCCAGATAAATTGGAAGATTTTGTTTTGGAGCGAATGGAGAAAATGCAATGGAACTCACACCGGCAGAGTGTGAAAGTAATATAAACGTTTGGGCAAGATACTCCATTTTCATGGAGTAAATACAACCTATCCATGATAAGTGCGGGAATTGCCAAGACTGCATAAGAGAAGATATAGAGTGTAGCAATGGGTAAATTGGGCAATTGAGGCAAATAAGGAGGAGTATGAGGGGGTCAGCTGGATCCTGAGGTAGTCAATGTGGGAGGTTGTCCATTGGAAAGGGAAGTGGGACTGTAGCTGAGTGACCAGGTCAGGGTCCAAGGTCATGCTAAGGGCAACAGTTTTGATGAGATTGATACACAAGCCCAAATTGATGAGAATTGGGAAAGGACCTGCTGCAGATTGGGGAGTGTGATGAGAGGATTGGTTAAGGTCAATAGGGTGTCATCTGTGAAGAGGTTAAGCTTATACTCATTGCCTGCATAAGGAATTCAGGAGATATTCGGGTCAGCCCGGAGGGCCATCACCAGAGGTTCCAGCACCAGGATGAAGAGAGCCAGAAACAGGGGGATGAGAAGAACCCTGCATATTTCACCGAAGCAGAAGGGGTCGTGTATAGGGCCTGGATCCAGGCTAAGATGGCTTCCCCAAACCCCCAGTGAGACAATACAAAGCTCAAATATTCCCATGGCAGGGAGTCAAAGGCTTTGTAGAGGTCCAAAGAGAGTAGGAACATAGTAATTTTCTGCTGATGTAGGAGGTGTAGGAGGTGGACCACTGTGCATATGTTGTCACCGGCCTGTCAACTTGGGACAAAGCCCATCTAGTCTCCATGGACCAGGTGGAGCCGATATTTATTGATACGGAGGCTTAAAATCTTCCCCAAAATCTTCATATCCTCATTTAGGAGAGAGATAGGATGGAATGCTTGCGGTTCTGGAGTGTCCTCCGATGTTTTAGGGAGCATAATAATGTGTGCCCTGAGTGCGTCTGAAGAATGCAGGGACCCCTTTTTCAAGGCATTGAAGTAATGGGCTAGGTGAGGCGCTAGCAGGGCTGGACTGGGACAAAAATGTGTCCCTGGACTTCATCCAGACTGGCCCAGGGCACATCAGGGTACAGTGCACATCAGGGCAAAGGGCACAGGACACATCAGGGCACAGCACATCAGGGTACAGAGCACAGCGCACATCAGGGCGCAGCACACATCACATCAGGGTACAGCACATCAGATTACAGGGCACAGCACACCAGGGCACAGCACATCAGGGCACAGCACATCAGGGCACAGCACATCAGGGTACAGCACATCAGGGCACAGCACATCAGGGTATAGCGCACATCACATCAGGGTGCAGCACAGATTACAGGGCACAGCAAATGAGAGTACAGCACATCTGTGCACAGCACATCAGGGCACAGGGCACAGCACATCAGGGTACAGCACATCAGGGTACAGTACATCAGGGCACATGGGGCACATGGAGCACATCAGGGCCCATCAGGGCACATGGAGCACATCAGGGCACATTATGGCACATCAGGGCACATGGGGGCACATCAGGGCACATTAGGGCACATTAGGGCACATCAGGCACATTAGGGCACATCAGGGCAAATCAGGGTACATTAGGGCCCATTAGGGTACGTCAAGGCACATCAGGCACATTAGGGCACATCAGGCACATTAGCGCCCATCAGGGCACATCAGGGTACATTAGGGTATGTCAGGGAACATTAGGGCACATTAGGGCACATCAGGGACATTAGGGCACATCAGGCATCTTAGGGCACATCAGGCACATTAGGGCACATGAGGGCACATCAGGCACATCAGGCACATTAGGGCACATCAAGGCACATCAGGGCACATCAGGGCACATTAGGGCACGTTAGGAAAGATCAGGGCACATCAGATACATTAGGGCACATCAGGGCACATCATGGCACATTAGGGCACATCAGGGCACATTAGGGTACATCAGGGCACATTAGGGCACATCAGGGCACATCAGGCACGTTAGGGCACATCAGGGTACATTAGGGCACATCATGGCACATTAGGGCGCATTCGGGTACATCAGGGCACATTAGGGCACATCAGGGCTCATCAGGTCACATTAGGGCACATCATGGCACATCAGGGCACATTAGGGCACATCATGGCACATTAGGGTACATCAGGGCACATTAGGGTACATCAGAGCACATGGGGGCACATCAGGGCACATAGGGCACATCATGGCACATTAGGGTACATCAGGGCACATGGGGGCACATCAGGGCACATTAGGGCATATCATGGCACATTAGGGTACATCAGGGCACACGGGGGGCACATCAGGGCACATTAGGGCACATCATGGCACATTAGGGTACATCAGGGCACATTAGGGTACATCAGAGCACATGGGGGCACATCAGGGCACATAGGGCACATCATGGCACATTAGGGTACATCAGGGCACATGGGGGCACATCAGGGCACATTAGGGCACATCAGGGCACATTAGGGCACATCAGGGCACATTAGGGTACATCAGAGCACATCATGGCACACTAGGTTACATCAGGGCACATGGGGGCACATCAGGGCAAAGTGTTACCAGTCTTTTTCTTGCAGAGTAGCACGGGAAGCGGCTGTGTATTAAGTTCTCATTCATGTCACAGTCACACTGCTGCCCGGCGGCCCTGCCCCCTCCTCTCTCCTCGTCCATCCCAGGGGATGTCACCTGGGAGCAGCAGGGAGCGCAGCAGTGTGACATGAATGAGAACTTCATACACAGCAGCTCCCTTCGCTTCTCTGCAGTTGAATCCCGATCTACCTGTCAGGCGTCAGCTGACTGGCGGTGATTGATGGGTAGATTGCAGGGACCCCTGTGAGGACGAGGATGGCCCACTGAGCCATCGGCCCACCGGGAAACTCCCGGTAGTCCCGATGGCCAGTACAGGCCTGGGCGCTAGAGGCCCAAAACATTTTTTGTAATAAAGGCCAGAGAAGCCATCTGGGCCAGGAGCCGAAGAAGGCCTCAAATACTTGATAGCATGAAGGACTTCAGCCTCTGTGAGGCTAGCATTGAGAGTGTCACATGCCGCCTCAGACAGCGCAGGGAGATCCAGGTCATGGAAAAAGGCTTCTGCTTGGTCTAATGGGAATGAATCAGGCTTAGCATAAAGTTTTGACAGACCGCGAATGTCGACATAATCCATTGGGGGTTGGAGGTTTAACCTTTTGCAGGCAATCGTAAGCAGACTGGCCTATATGGCTTCCCTACCGAGTTCAGCTTCCTAGCCAACATTGGGCCTGGTTTGTCTTGTAGTTCCCCTTTTAAGGTCCTATGTTTTAGTCATAGTTCCTGTAGTTCAGGCTTAGTGATGGCACAGCACAGCACCTTTCTACGTATCTTTCACCTACAGAAGCTGATTTACAGCACAGTACCTACCCTTTGCAGAGGATATATTGCAGTGTTGTTTAACCACATCACATTTTATTTTCTGGCCAGTATAATCAGAAATTATTTGTGTCACATGCAGCTAGTCAACAATGGCAACTCACATGTTTTTCTCAGTACAGGTTCCCATTAACATCTAACAGATGCCAGGAGTGTACACTGAACTGTACATGTGCAGCAGTGTTCATGTTTGCTAGTGAAATGAAAAAGAAGTAACAGAGGCCACCTCTACCAATAATTTGGACATGCTTCAAAACCTTGTCATCGTAAAGTTCCTTGTAAATTCATAAACTGATACAATAAGTCCCTTAAGGTTGCAGGTAGGGCCAAGTGCAGGGGTATTTTGTATTTAATCTACATTGTTGAATTTTTTACTGTAAACCTTTGCAACATTCAACATGTGTACTTGTTGAAGCCAGACCAGCAGCCTCATAAGGAGCCCAGACTTAGCAAGAAGAGCCAACTTACAGTGCTGTAGACTCATCCTCTCCCCAGCCACTACAAGACTATGCAGCTGCGAGAGGAGAGGGGAAAGAGGTAGATGAACTGCCATTGGCCACTGCTGTTGTCAGAAGCCTTGTCAACCAGAGACTGGACTGGTGTAGAGGTTACTGGGGAAGATAGTCCCCAGAGAAGCACAGCCCTGGCCCTTACAGGAGGAGAGTACTACAACTCCCAGACTGCTCTGGGAGTGAGAGGGTGTCCTGCCTGGGATAGTTACTGGAATTGGAAGTCCACTCTGGGAAAGGTACGAGGGCTGCATGGGAGAGGACACAAGCTGCTATTTGGGAGAGAGAGTTTACAGGATAGTGTAATCAAACACATGAGTTCTGGGATCAGTTTTAGGCAGGTCATCATCACTGGAGCAGAGCAGAAGAACCTGAACAATGCAGCGTCTCCTTCGGGACTAAGCAATATATTGTGTTTAAAGTGGTCGTAAAGACTGAAGGTTTTTTTTTACCTTCTGAGTGCAGCTCCCCTAATACTCACCTGAGCCCCCTCTCAATCTAATGATATGCACAAGAGTCTCGGCTGTCCCGGGACTCCCTCTCCTCATTGACTGAGACAGCAGCGGTTGCCATTGGCTCCCACTGCTGTCAATCACAGCCAGAGAGCCAATAAGGCGAGAGCGGGGACGGTGCATACTATCACATTATGATATTGCCTTGCAGGGGATACCTTTTTTATTTTCATCATAGAGTTTGACACCTCTTTATTGGGATTATTGGAAGGTGATTCTCAACTTGGAGTCTGCTGGGTGGCCATACAGGCACAGTTCCACATATGAGCATGTTTGACAGTATGCCTTTTATGGTGTTGGAGCACTTAAAGCGGAGTTCCACTCGTTTTTGGGTTTATTAAAAGTCAGCAGCTACACTTTTAATAAACAGTAACTTACCTGTCTCCCGGTCCAGCGATGGCTGCGCCCGAAGCCTCGCTCGTCTCACCCTCCTCCTGATGGCCCCGCCATTCCTGGTATGGGCACCCAGCCCGGCTTCACGGCCGGGCATGCACTGCGCATGCGCGAGTCGCGCTGTGCATTCCTAGTGGCCAGGCAATCTTCTGGGACCTGTGGCGTGTCCCAGAAGATTGCCAGGAGGGAGGGGCTGCCTAGGAGGAGAGAAGGAGTTGCCTAGGCGGCCCAGAGGTGGAAGGTGGAAGAGGGACAGGAAGTCCCTCTGAAACCTGGGCACACACTCCCCCCCCCAAAAAAAATGACATACCAAATGTGGCATGTAAGGGGGCGAAGAGTGCTTAAAGCGGAAGTTCCATTTTTGGGTGGAACTCCGTTTTAAGCCTCTTGTGTTTGCACTGTGGTTATTTTCAGCACTTGAATCTTCAGTCTTTAAATTTGGCCATTGTATGCATTCATTGAATGTCAGTGTATTTTTTTTTATCACATATATCACTTTATTTTCATGTTATATAAAGGCAATAGCACATCTAATTTGTTTGCAATTTAGGTTGTTATCGTTGTCTGTTCCCCCGTTACTGAGGATCACCCTCTCTATTTTTCCTGTTTACCATTATCATTGAATATAAAAGTAAAAGAAAATCCCAAATATTGGGTTGACGCCAGAACCATAACAGAATGGAAATCTTCCAATGGGCACAATAGTTCTGGTGACACCCTGGGGTTCTCTCATTTTGGAGGGATTTCCTCTCACTTCCTGTTTTGGCTATATGACAAGAAATAAAGGGAAATCTCTCCAATAGGAGGGTTATGACACTCTCTTAGGCCCCTTTACAGGGGCATCTTCTGTTTTAATCAGCAGGGGCTCTGTCCACTGATCCCCTGTTGATCAGACCGGAGCAGAAGGATGACAGAGCCTGCTCTGATCTATGGGCAGTTGGATGTACACACACTCCGCTGTCCATTTACGACTACCTTCTACACGGAAAAGAACAGAACCACACATATATGGAATACATACATATATACAGTATCTCACAAAAGTGAGTAGTACACCCCTCACATTTTTGTAAATATTTTATTTTACCTTTTCATGTGACAACACTGAAGAAATTACACTTTACTATAATGTAGTACAGTGTACAGCTTGTATAACCGTGTAAATTTGCTGTTCCCTCAAAATAACTCAACACACAACCATTAATGTCTAAACTGCTGGTAACAAAAGTGAGTACACCCCCAAGTGAAAATGTCCACATTGTGCCCAAAGTGTCAATATTTTGTGTGGCCACCATTATTTTCCAGCACTGCCTTAATCCTCTTGGGCATGGAGTTCACCAGAGCTTCACAGCTTGCCACTGGAGTCTTCTTCCACTCCTCCATGATGACATCATGGAGCAGGTGGATGTTAGAGACCTTGCTCTCCTCCACCTTCCGTTTGAGGATGCCCAACAGATGCTCAATCGGGTTTAGGTCTGAAAACATGCTTGGCTAGTCCATCACCTTTACCTTCAGCTTCTTTAGCAAGGCAGTGGTCATCTTGGAGATGTGATTGGGGTTTTTATCATGTTAGAATACTGCCCTGTGGCCCAGTCTCTGAAGGGAGGGGATCATGCTCTGCTTCAGTATGTCACAGTACATGTTGACATTCATGATTCTTTCAATGAACTGTAGCACCCCAGTGTCGACAGCACTCATGCAGCCCCAGACCATGACACTCCCACCAGCATGCTTGACTGTAGGCAAGACACACTTGTCTTTGTACTTCCCACCTGGTTGCCACCACACACGCTTGACAACATCTGAACCAAATAAGTTTATCTTGGTCTCATCAGACCACAGGACATGGTTCCAGTAATCCATGTCCTTAGCCTGCTTATCTTCAGCAAACTGTTTGTGAGCTTTCTTGTGCATCATCTATAGAAGAGGCTTCCTTCTGGCATGACAGCCATGCAGACCAATTTGATGCAGTGTGCGGCATATGGTCTGAGCACTGACAGGCTGACCCCCACCCCTTTAACCTCTGCAACAATGCTGGCAGCACTCATACATATGTAGGAGCCGGCATCACAGCACCTCCTCCACCCCTGAGGACGTCCTTGACCATAGTCGGAGAGTTTGACGTGTGTACCTACCTCCACCGCTGCCAAGGATCCCTATGATTGTCCAACGCTTCATTCAATCTGGTATCTGGTAAGCCTCCATCCAATCACTATTTGAGGATCTCCCATTTGCCTTTATTGAATTAATGTTGTGGCATTTATACCGAAGAGAACAACCACATTAAGTCACTTTTAGAGTGTATATGGATTGTCACGAACTTTCCACCATTTTTTCCTCTTTTCATTCATAAGGTTTACATACCACCCTTCACGGGAGTGTAATTGTTTTGATGGTAATGACCGCGTAGACGGGCTGAGCGCTATATCGAATGTTTATGGTACTCATACATCTATTTTCCAAAGACAACCTCTGGATATGATGCTGAGCACGTGCACTCAACTTCTTTGGTCGACCATTACGAAGCCTGTTCTGAGTGGAACCTGTCCTGTTAAACCACCCATCCACCGTGCCGCAGCTCACTTTCAGGGTCTTGGCATTCTTCTTATAGCCTAGGCCATCTTTAAATAGAGCAACAATTCTTTTTTTTTAGATCCTCAGAGAGTTCTTTGCCATGAGGTTCCATGTTGAACTTCCAGTGACCAGTATGAGAGAGTGAGAGCGATAACACCAAATTTAACACACCTGCTCCCCATTTACACCTGAGACTTTGTAACAATAACTTCCCACCGGGAAGGGAAAATGGCTAATTGGGCCAAATTTGGTCATTTTCACTTAGGGGTATACTCACTTTTGTTGCCAGTGGTTTAGACATTAATGGCTGCGTGTTGAGTTATTTTGAGGGAACAGAAAATTTACACTGTTATACAAGCTGTACACTCACTACTTTACATTGTAGCAAAGTATCATTTCTTCAGGGTTGTCACATGAAAAGATATAATGAAATATTTACAAAAATGTGATGGGGTGTACTTACTTTTGTGAGATACTGTATAAATATATATATAAAATATGTATTGTGGGAGATTAGCTCACGCGGATCACCTTTCCTGGGAAAAAGGCAGTGTTCAGGCAAACTTCCTTAAAAGTCTGGTTGCCAGTTTTATTAGTAAAGGTTGCAAGTAAAAAAACAAACAAAATAGGAAAACAAATCCTTTCTGTCTGGTGGTAAACTATACACAACTGGTACTTCACTATATGATGCCGGGCTCGTCCCAGATACCCCCAAACAAAAGCAAATGCAAACCTTTCTTTAGAGTCCTTAGAGCAACCAATTCCCAATGTGTAGCTCTCTCAGTGTAGTGTTTCGGAGTCCCTGGCCAGAGCTACATTGTGCTCTCCTCCTGATCATTTAATAACACCTGAGATTGGACTCCAGTGGACCCAAAAAGCCGGCCCGAAACCAGCCCTGCCACGGTGGCTGGGAAAACACAGACTTAGCTTCAGTCCAATCCAAGTGAATGTATGCAAGGTGACAAATAGCGTTCGTCTATCACTTCGCCTCGCATACCGTCACATACCCCCCCTCTGCTCAAGTCCTTGGGGTTGAGCAACTGTCCCAGCCATACAGTGGACCCGGGAAAGGGCATCCACATTGTTTTGTAGCTTTCCCGCTCTACGCTCCACAGTAAACTTAAAGGGCTGTAAAGAGAGGAACCACCTTGTCAACCGACTATTCTTTTCCCTGTTGTCACACATCCACTTCAAGGGGGCATGGTCGGTGAGTAGCCTGAACGGTCTCCCCAACAAATAATACTTCAGGGCGTCTAAGGCCCATTTGATAGTGAGACACTCTTTCTCTAGGGTGGCATAATTTTTTTCATGCCTGTTCAGCTTGCGGCTCCGGTTGAGCACAAAGGGATTGCTTTAACCTCTGGAACGCCTTTTCAGCCTCAAGATTCCACTTCACCATGACCAACCCTCTACCCATCGTCAGGTCTGTTAGAGGGATGGCAATGGTGGTAAAGTCGGGTATGAAACACCTGTATTACCCAGTGATCCCCAGGAATGCACGCACTTGTTTTTTAGTCAGCGGATGGGAACATTTTTGGATTGCCTCAAGTTTGTTGGTACGTGGCTTAACCAGCCCCCGACCAATAACGTGGCCAAGTTATTTTGCCTCCTCCAAACCTATGTCACATTTCTTAGGGTTGGCCGTGAGTCCCGCTCTTCAAAGGGCATCCACTACCCCTTGTACCTGGGGCAAATGGGACTCCCAATCGGGGCCTAATAGGCTGCTGCATAGGAGCGATGCGGTCTTAATGTTTTATCCATCATTCTTTGGAATGATGCAGGGGCACTGTGTAACCCAAATGGCATCCGCTTGTAATGAAATTACCCTTCAGGGGTAGAAAAGGCAGTCTTCTCCTTTGCTGTCTCTGTTAGGGGTATCTGCCAATAGCCCTTAGTTAGGTCTAGGGTTGTTATTTACCAGGCACCTCCCAACCAGTCTATACGTTCGTAAACCCGAGGCATCGGGTATGCATCGAACTTGGACACACTATTCAACTTTCTAAAGTCATTACAGTACCTGATAGTGCCATTGGGCTTTGAGACCAGCACTATGGGGCTCCAGCAGTCACTGTGGGACTCCTCTATCACGTTCAACTCTAACATGGTTTTGATTTCTTTCGCCACTGCCTCGTGCTTAGCCTCAGGGATTCTATAGGGCTTCACATTTATGTCATGCTGGATCACTGAGGTCAGTCCCGGTAAAGGGGAGAAAACGTCTCTATTTTTACTCACAAATTTTTTAACGTCCTTTTGTTGCATTACGGACAAGGACTCAGTTATGGGGACATCAGGGGTCATTGGTACCCTGTCCTTTTGAGGAGGAGAGACTGTCAGTAAACTCTCTGTGCCCTTCCATGGTTTTAGGAGATTAACATGGTAAATTTGCTCCAATTTTCATTTCCCTGGCTGGTAAACTTTGTAGTTTACCTCCCCTACCCTTTCTTTAACCTCAAAGGAACCCTGCCACTAGGGATGGGCCGAACGGACCCCTGTTTAGTTCACACCAGAACTTTCAAACACCGAAAGTTCGGACCCGAATAACAAACCCCATTAAAGTCAATGGGACCCGAATGTCAAAAATCAAAAGTGCCCATTTTGAAGGCTTATATGCAAGTAATTGGGCATACAATGTTTATAGGGGTCCGGGTCCTGCCCTGGGGGACATGTATCAATGAGAAAAAGTTTGTGAAAAACATAATTTTTAAGCAGTGATTTTTTGTTTTTTAAAGTGAAAGCATAAAAATGAAAAACTCCTTCCAATATAGTGCCTGGGGGGTCACCTTAGTCTACCTGTAAAGTGGCAGATCTGTACCATGCCTAGAATCTGCTGCAGCAATAATTGCATTTATAAAGCAAAAAAAATGAAATTTTCCCTGCAAGCTGCCTTTATTTTCCTCAGCAACAGCTGGGGAGACAGTGTGTATAATGAGGCCACAATGTAGTGCACTGCGAACAAGATTAGGGATTTTTTTGGATACATTCTGGTGTCACTTTGACTTTGAATAGAAGTAACGGGTGCAGAAAAATTGGGCTTTGGATGTCGGTGGTGCCTTCACACCATAACCCTATAGAGGTGCTCTTCATGAAGGCAAGAATTGGGCTTTCTGTAAAAAAAATTGCAATGATATGCACCTGTCAAACAGGTGCAGAAAAATTGGTCTTTGGGTGTCAGTGCTCTTGCCCACGGGCTGAGTGGTTGGACGTTAAATGCCTTGTTAAACATGCGGTACCCAAATGGCTGGTGTTTTTGCCACATTTGATGTGTCTGAAACACAGTTTGCAGATAGCAGCAGTGCGATCTGCTGCAGATGTGCTGAAAAAGGCCCAGACAGCTGAGCTTTGGGAAGTGACCTGGGAGATAACAGCTGCAGAATGTGATGGAATAGGGTGGCTGCTCTCTACTCTTTCTTGATGTCAGCCTCCTTGGGGTTGTGCCGCCTCACCTTCAGTTTCCTCCTCTGCTCTATCTGGCACCCAAGTCGCATCAGTGACTTCATCATCATCATCATCTCCTCCATCTTCATCATCATCATTACCACTGGAGACAACTTGGCAATACACTGCGGCTGGGGGAACATGCATGCCAATTTGTCCCGCAGTGTTCTCCTCTCTCTCTTGGCTCATGTTCCTGTTATCCCCCTACCTCAGAACCAATATCTGAATCTAGTAATGGCTGGGCATCATCAAGGAGCAAGTGGCTGAAGCTGTGGTCAAATAACTCAGCTGACTCCTCCATGGCTGATGTTAGGGCTATGGACAAGGAGGCAGGTTTATGCACTCTGGCAACTGCAGGGGACTGCACACTTGTCTCTGCTTGCGTGACAGAGGATGAGGAGGATGAGGAAGGTTAAGTAAGCCAGTCCACCACCTCCTCTGCATGCTGTGGCTGGATAGCACGGACAAACTCATTAAGAGAGGAAATTATGCCCTACCTCAGGACTGACCACCATGTCCACCTTTGCATGTGGACACATTTGTTGCTGGCCCCCTTACAGTGCCATGGGAACATCTGCCTCTCCTTGTTGTCCTCCAAGGCATTATTGGGAGGGAGAGGGTGGTGCTTATTAGCAAATGTAAGTGGAAATCTGTACGTAGATGCACTTCAATCAATGTAAAGTGGTGTTTGGTGCACTTTAATTTGAGTACTCACACTACACAGACACACTTCACGGATATACTATAATATACTGCAATATAATGCGTCAAACTTACAGTGGCGCGCAGAACTATATGCCGTTAAACTTGCAGTGATGCACACAGAAGTAAGTGGCGTTAAACTTGCAGTAACGCACACAGAAGTAAATGGCGTTAAACTTGCAGTAACGCACACAGAAGTAAATGACGTTAAACTTGCATTAACGCACAAAACTATATGGTGTTAAACTAGCAGTAACGCACACAAAACTATATGGTGTTAAACTGGCAGTAACACACACAGAACTATATGGCGTTAAACTGGCAGTAACATACACAGAAGTAAATGGTGTTAAACTGTCAGTAATGCACACAGAACAATATTGCGTTAAACTTGCAGTAATGCACAAAAGGATATGGCATTAAACTGGCATTAATGCACACAGAAGTAAATGGTGTTAAACTTGCAGTTACACACAAAACTATATGGCATTAAACTGGCAGTAACACACACAGAACTATATGGCGTTAAACTTGCAGTTACACACAAAACTATATGGCATTAAACTGGCAGTAACACACACAGAACTATATGGTGTTAAACTTGCAGTAACACACAAAACGATATGGTGTTAAACTGGCAGCAACGCACACAGAAGTAAATGGCGTTAAACTGGCAGTAACGCACACAGAACTATATGACGTTAAACTGGCATTAACGCACACAGAAGTAAATTGTGTTAAACTGGCAGTAACACACACAGAACTATGTGGCGTTAAACTGGCAGTAACGCACACAGAAGTAAATGGCGTTAAACTGACAGTAATGCACAAAACCATATCCCATTAAACTGGCAGTGATGCACACAGAACTATATGGATTTAAACTGGCAGTAACGTATACACAGAAGTAAATGGTGTTAAACTGGCAGTAACGCTCACAGAACTATATGGCGTTAAACTGGCAGTAACGCACACAGAAGTCAATGGCGTTAAACTGACTGTAACGCACAAGACTATATGGCGTTAAACTGGCAGTGATTCACACAGAACTATATGGCGTTAAACTGGCAGTAACGTATACACAGAAGTAAATGGTGTTAAACTGGCAGTAACGCACACAGAACTATATGACGTTAAACTGGGAGTAACGCACACAGGAGTAAATGGCGTTAAACTTGCAGTAATGTACGAAACGATATGGCATTAAACTGGCAGTATCACACACAGAACTATGTGACGTTAAACTTGCAGTAACACACAAAACTATATGGCGTTAAACTGGCAGTAACTCACAGAGAACTATATAGGGTTAAACTGGCAGTAATGCACACAGAACTATATGGCGTTAAACTGGCAGTAATGCACACTGAACTATATGGCATTAATCTTGCAGTAATGTGCACACAGAAGTAAATGGTGTTAAACTCGCAGAAACGCACACAGAACTATATGGCGGTAAACTGGCATTAAATCACACAGAAGTAAATGGTGTTAAAATGGCAGTAACACACACAGAACTATATGGCGTTAAATTGCCAGTAACGCACACAAAACGATATGGCGAAACTGGCAGTAATGCACACAGAAGTAAATGGCGTTAAACTGACAGTAACGCACAAAACTATATGGCGTTAAACTGGCAGTAACACATGCAGCACTATATGGCGTTAAACTAGCAGTAACACACACAGAACTATATGGCAGTAATGCACAAAACTATATGGCATTAAACTGGCAGTAATGCACACAGAACTATATGCCGTTAAACTGGCAGTAATGCACACAGAACTATATGGCATTCATTTTGCAGTAATGTGCACACAGAAGTAAATGGTGTTAAACTGGCAGAAACGCACACAGAACTATATGTCGTTAAAGTGGCAGTAACGCACATAGAAGTAAATAGTGTTAAACTGGCAGTAACACACACAGAACTATATGGTGTTAAACTGCCCGTAACGCACACAGAACTATATGGCATTAAACTGGCAGTAATGTGCACACAGAAATAAATTATATTAAACTTGCAGTAACGATGAAAACTATATGGCGCTAAACTGGCAGTAACGCACACAAAACTATTAGGTGTTAAACTGGCAGTAACGCACACAGAACTACATGGTGTTAAACTGGCAGTAATGCACAAAGAAGTAAATGGCGTTAAACTGTCAGTAACGCACACAGAACTATATTGCGTTAAACTTTCAGTAACGCACAAAACGATATGGCATTCAACTGGCATTAACGCACACAGAAGTAAATGGCTTTAAAATGGCAGCAACGCACACAGAAGTAAATGGCGTTAAACTTGCAGTTACACACAAAACTATATGGCATTAAACTGGCAGTAACACACAGAACTATATGGCGTTAAACTCGCAGTAACACACAAATCGATATGGCGTTAAACTGGCAGTAACGCATGAAGAACTATATGGCGTTAAACTAGCAGTAACGCACACAGAAGTAAGTGGCGTTAAACTGGCAGTAACGCAAAAAACTATATGGTATTAAACTGGCAGTAATGCACACAGAACTATATGGTGTTAAACTGGCAGAAACGCACACAGAACTATATGTCTTTAAAGTGGCAGTAACGCACATAGAAGTAAATGGTGTTAAACTGGCAGTAACACACACAGAACTATATGGTGTTAAACTGCCTGTAACGCACACAGAAGTAAATGGCGTTAAACTGCCAGTAACGCACACAGAACTATATGACGTTAAACTGGCATAAACGCACACAGAACTATATGGCGTTAAACTGGCAGTAACGCACACAGAAGTAAATGGCTTTAAACTGGCAGTAACGCACACAGAAGTAAATGGCGTTAAACTGGCAGAAACGCACACAGAACTATATGGCGTTAAACTGGCATTAACGCACACAGAAGTAAATGGTGTTAAACTGGCAGTAACACACACAGAACTATATGGCGTTAAATTGCCAGTAACGCACACAAAACGATATGGCGTTACTGGCAGTAACGCACACAGAAGTAAATAGTGTTAAACTGACAGTAACGCACAAAACTATATGGTGTTAAACTGCCAGTAACACACACAGAACTATATGGTGTTAAACTGCCCGTAACGCACACAGAACTATATGGCGTTAAACTGACAGTAACGCACACAGAAGTAAATGGCGTTAAACTTGCAGTAACGTGTACACAGAAGTAAATGACATTAAACTTGCAATAACGATGAAAACTATATGGCGCTAAACTGGCAGTAACACACACAAAGCTATATGGTGTTAAACTGGCAGTAACGCACACAGAACTATATGGCATTAAACTGGCAGTAACGCACACAGAAGTAAATGCCGTTAAACTGTCAGTAACGCACACAGAACTATATTGCGTTAAACTTGCAGTAACACACAAAACGATATGGCATTAAACTGGCATTAACGCACACAGAAATAAATGGCGTTAAAATGGCAACAACGCACACAGAAGTAAATGGCGTTAAACTTGCAGTTACGCACAAAACTATATGGCGTTAAACTGGCAGTAACACACACAGAAGTAAATGGTGTTAAACTGGCAGTAACACACAGAACTATATGGCATTAAACTGGCAGTAACGCACACAGAAGTAAATGGTGTTAAACTGACAGTAATGCACAAAACTATATGGCGCTAAACTATCAGTAACGCACACAAAACTATATGGTGTTAAACTGTCAGTAACGCACACAGAACTATATGACGGTAAACTGGCAGTAACGTACACTGAAGTAAATGGCGTTAAACTGTCAGTAACGCACACAGAACTATATTGCGTTAAACTTGCAGTAACGCACAAAAGGATATGGCAATAAACTGGCATTAATGCACACAGAAGTAAATGGCGGTAAAATGGCAGCAACACACACAGAAGTAAATGGCTTTAAACTTGCAGTTACACACAAAACTATATGGCATTAAACTGGCAGTAACGCACACAGAAATATATGACGCTAAACTGGCATTAACGCACACAGAAGTAAATGGTGTTAAACTGGCAGTAACACACACAGAACTATATTGCATTAAACTGGCAGTAACACACACAGAACTATATGGCGTTAAACTGGCAGTAACGCACACAGAAGTAAATGGCGTTAAACTGACAGTAATGCACAAAACTATATGGCGTTAAACTGGCAGTAACGCACAAAACTATATGGCATTAAACTAGCAGTAATGCACACAGAACTATATGGTGTTAAACTGGTAGTAATGCACACAGAACTATATGGCATTAAACTGTCAGTAATGTGCACACAGAAGTAAATGGTGTGGCATTAACGCACATAGAAGTAAATGATGTTAAACTGGCAGTAACACACACAGAACTATATGGCCCTAAACTGGCAGTAACGCACACAGAAGTAAATGGCGTTAAACTGTCAGTATTGCACACAGAACTATATGGCGTTAAACTGGCAGTAACGCACATAGAAGTAAATGGCGTTAAACTGTCAGTAATGCACACAGAACTATATTGCGTTAAACTTGCAGTAACGCACAAAACGATATGGCATTAAACTGGTATTAACGCACACGGAAGTAAATGGCTTTAAAATGGTAGCAATGCACACAGAAGTAAATGGCGTTAAGCTTGCAGTTACGCACAAAACTATATGGCATTAAACTGGCAGTAACACACAGAACTATATGGCGTTAAACTTGCAGTAACACACAAATCTATATGGCGTTAAACTGGCAGTAACGCATACAGAACTATATGACGTTAAACTGGCATTAATGCACACAGAAGTAAATGGTGTTAAACTGGCAGTAACACACACAGAACTATGTGGCGTTAAACTGGCAGTAACGCACACAGAAGTAAATGGCGTTAAACTGACAGTAATGCACAAAACTATATCCCATTAAACTGGCAGTGATGCACACAGAACTATGTGGCTTTAAACTGGCAGTAATGTATACACAGAAGTAAATGGTGTTAAACTGGCAGTAACGCACACAGAACTATATGGCGTTAAACTGGGGGTAACGCACACAGAACTATATGGAGTTAAACTTTAAGTAACACACACAGGAGTAAATGGCGTTAAACTTGCAGTAACGCACAAAACGATATGGCATTAAACTGGCAGTATCACACACAGAACTATATGACGTTAAACTTGCAGTAACACACAAAACTATATGGCGTTAAACTGGCAGTAACTCACAGAGAACTATATAGCGTTAAACTGGCAGTAATGCACACAGAAATAAATGGCGTTAAACTGGCAGCAACGCACAAAACTATATGGTGTTAAACTGGCAGTAATGCACACAGAACTATATGGCGTTAAACTGGCAGTAACGCACACAGAACTATATGGCGTTAACCTTGCAGTAACGTACACAGGAGTAAATGACGTTAAAAACTGGCAGTAGCGCACACAGAAGTAAATGGCGTTAAACTTGCAGTAATGCAATCAAATAGATGGAGTTCAACCTTCACTACACTGACACTATCTTAACTGTCCCTACTCTAGCTATACATGAATGTAAAGATTAGTGACACAGTCTCACTACACTACACTGAAACTATCTGAGCTGTCCCTACTCTACATATACACTAATGTATGTATGAATGACACAGTCTCACTACACTACACTGAAACTACACTGAAACTATCTGAGCTGTCCTTACTCTAGATGCACACTATGCAAAGCTGAATGATGGTCATCCTCACTACACTCACACTATCCCTAGACTGACACTAAATTAATATTCTACACTGACAATTGAAGCACAATAGCACAGTATAGCACACTAACTAATTAATAGCACTGAACAGAGCCCTGTTCTATCGCTTTCCAGCTGTAATCACACTAAAAATGGCTGCCATTGAAAGAATACTTTTATACTGTGGGGCAGGAATGAGCCATGATTGGATAAAGCCATGATGACAGTGTCCAATCATGACTCTGACAGTGCTCTGTGCCCTGATTGGCTTAAGCTGATTCAGCCAATCAGGGCTTGCAATGCACTGTTCAGTGCTGCATTGCATTTTGGTCACTTTGGGGGACCGAACAAACGGTTGCACGACCCATTTGTTTAGCTATACGGCGTACGACTGAACAATGAACGTTCGGCCCAAACTTATGCTCGGCCCAAATTGTTCGCCCATCCCTACCTGCCACTTGGCCAGGAATTTACTTTCAACAGTGGGGACTCTGTCCCCGGGGTTGAGAGTTTGGGTCTTGGCACCCCAATTATAAACTCTCCTCTGGGCTTCCTGGGTTCACTCCATATTTTCCCGTACCAGGGGCTGCGATTCGATCCTGCATCAAGCAGATAGGCTCTATGATGCTTCTATACAGAGTGGCCTCTCCTTCCCACTTTTCTTTTGTGACCCCTGGGATGTCTATCATACAAGGGTTCAAACGGGGAATAACCCGTAGAGGCCTTTGGAACCTCTTGTATGGCAAACATGAGATATGTCCCATCTTTGTCGACCACCTTTTTCAACATACTTTTGAGGGTTTTATTAAATCTCTCCACAAGTTCATCTGTTTGGGGGGGTAGACAGAGGTACGGAGATGGGAGATTTTGTATAACTTGCACAGTTCCTTAGTAACTCTGGACATGAACGGGGTGCCCTGGTCCGTTAAGACCTCTTTTGGGATCCCCACGTGACTAATTACCTGGACCAATTCCTTGGAGATAGTCTTAGCGTAGGTATTCTGCAAGGGTATGGTTTCAGGATAGTGTGTCGCGTTGTCCAGTATTACCAGAATGTGCTGATGGCCCCAGTGAGACTTCATTACTGGCCCCACCAGATCCATGCCAATTCTCTCAAAAGGCACTTCAAATATGGGTAAGGGAACAAGCAGACTGCGAAAACGGGGTGACGGTGCAGACATTTGACACTCGGGGCATGATTCACAGTACTTTCTCACATCTGCATACAGCTCAGGCCAGAAGAATCTCTGGGTTATTCTTTCCCTGGTCTTTTCCATACCCAGATGTCCCCCCTATTATATGACCATGGGCCAAGTTTAGCACCATCCTGAGGTAGGGTTTGGGAACCACCAGCTGTTCTGCCTTGTCCTCACCATGTTTTACCACCTGATACAGCACATTGTATTTAAGAGCCATGTAGGGGAAAGGTACCCCCCAATTAGGATCCACAGGTTCCCCATCCTTCATCTTAACTTTCTCTCTGGCTCTAATGAGGGTGACATCCCACTATTAGAGTCAGAGATGTCCTCTTGTTCGGTAACCTCAAGTTGAAAGCTATCTTCCAGGTCCTCTGGCTCCCCAGCTATTACAGGAAAAGGAAGAGGGTCTCCTCCTTCCTCGGTCCAGCCAACAGTCCCCCCCTTCCAATCGGCAAAAAGGGTCTGGTGAGAGTTCCCATGTTTCTCCAGCAGGGGGAGCTCTATCCTCCAGTGCCTTCCCATAACCTCCAGAACCCTGACCCTGATTGTGCTAGGGTGTAATTTTGCAGGATTTACACAATTACTATTGAATAAAGTCACAACACTACCAGAATCAAGCAGTGCAGTGATTGGCTTTCCATCAACAGAAATCACAAACATTTGCTTTTCCATGCGATCCTGACGTGATGCAGTACATGCGCCCTGTGCAAAAAGAGATATGCATCTGTAAACATTATCACACTGCATTGGTTCATCATTTAGGGGACAGTTGGCAGCAATATGTCCCAATGCATGACATCGGTAGCACTGTATGTGCTCTATACCCAGTCCTCTCAAAGGTCCCCAAGACCTTCCTGGCTTCTTTGGCCAGTCTCCAGGGCTAGAGCCCATAGTCTCTTTAGCCGTAGCAGTCTAATCAAACTTCCCAACACCCTTGAACCCTGGAACAGTCTTACTGGGTCCGCCAGGTGATCTTCCACCCCTAGATACATTGGAGTAGGGTGCAGCTGGGTGCAACAAGTCCTCAGCAGCATTGTATTTCTCCATGAGGTCCGCCAGTTGGTTTGCCATTTTGGGGTCCCCATGGTTGACCCCCTTCCTCAAAATAGCAGGGAGCGCATGCAAATACTGGTCCATGACCACACTCTTCACGATCTGAGGGCCTGGCAAAGTCTCTGGCTGTAACCACTTCCTCATGAGATGGATCAAGTGAAACATTTGGGAGTGGGGTGGCTGGTCCATGCGTTAGGTCCACTGATGCACTCGTTGAGCCCGGACTGCCATGGTGACACCCATGCATGCGAGTATCTCCGTTTTTAGAGACTCATAGTGCTGGGCCTTATTGGGTTCCAAATCAAAATAGGCCTTTTGGGGCTCACCTGTCAGAAAAGCTGCTAGCAATCCCGACCATTGTCCTCTTTGTCATCCTTCCCGCACAGTGACTCTCTCAAAAGTGGTGAGGTACGCCTCCACATCATCCGCAGGTGTCATCTTCTGCAGGTGATAACTGTCACGTATCAACTTTTGTTCCACTAGCACAGGAGGTGTGGGCCCCTTCTTTAGCTCTAGCAGGGCCTCCACAAACTGTTGGTTCATTCCCCGCTGGGCTTCATTGGCCTGCAACAGGGCTTTTATCACCTCCTCCATTTTTTTTTTTTTTTGGAAAGTAGCCGCTGAGCCCACCACGTGTGGGAGATTAGGTCGTGGGGACCACATTTCCTGGGGAAAAGGCAGCGTTCAGGCAAACTTTCTTAAAAGTCTTGCAGGTTGCCCGTTTTATTAGGAAAGGTTGCAAGTAAAATAAACAAACAAAATAGGAAAACAAATCCTTGACATTTGGTGCTAAACTATACACAACAGGTACCTCACTATATGGTGCCGGGTTTGCCACAGACACCCCCAAAGAAAAGCAAATGCAAACCTTTCTTTAGAGTCCTTAGAGCAACCAATTCCCAACGTGTAGCTCTCTCAGTGTAGTGTTTCTGAGTCCCAGGCCAGAGCTACACTGTGCTCTCCTCCTGGTCATTTAAGCACACCTGGGACTGGACTCCAGTGGACTCCGCTTCAGTCCAATTCAAGTGAACATATGTGAGGCGACAAATAGCATCCATCTATCATGTCGCCTCACATACATCACAATATTTATGTGACAACACTGGCAAAAAGACACTTTGCTACAATGTAAAGTAGTGAGTGTACAGCTTGTATAACAGTGTAAATTTGCTGTCCCCTCAAAATAACTCAATACACAGCCATTAATGTCTAAACCGGTGGCAACAAAAGTGAGTACACACCTAAGTGAAAATGTCCAAATTGGGCCCAATTAGCCATTTTCCCTCCCCGGTGTCATGTGACTCCTTAGTGTTACAAGGTCTCTGGTGTGAATGGGGGGGCAGGTGTGTTAAATTTGGTGTTATCGCTCTCACTCTCTCATACTGGTCACTGGAAGTTCAGCATGGAACCTCATGGCAAAGAACTCTCTGAGGATCTGAAAAAAAGAATTGTTGCTCTACATAAAGATGGCCTAGGCTATAAGAAGTTTACCAAGACCCTGAAACTGAGCTGCAGCACGGTGGCCAAGACCATAAAGCTGTTTAACAGGACAGGTTCCACTCAGAACAGGCCTTGCCATGGTCGACCAAAGAAGTTGAGTGCATGTGCTCAGAGTCATATCCAGAGGTTGTCTTTGGGAAATAGACGTATGAGTGCTGCCAGCATTGCTGCAGAGGTTGAAGGGGTGGGGGGGGGGGTCAGCCTGTCAGTACTCAGACCATACCCTGCACACTGCATCAAATTCGTCTGCATGGCTGTCATCCCAGAGAGAAGCCTCTTCTAAAGATGATGCACAAGAAAGCCTGCAAACAGTTTGCTGAAGACAAGCAGACTAAGGGCATGGATTACTGGAACCATGTCCTGTGGTCTGATAAGACCAAGATAAACTTATTTGGTTCAGATGGTGTCAAGCGTGTGTGGCAGCAACCAGGTGAGGAGTACAAAGACAAGTGTGTCTTGCCTACAGTCAAGCATGCTGGTGGGAGTGTCATGGTCTGGGGCTGCATGAGTGCTGCCGACACTCGGTAGCTACAGTTCATTAAGGGAACCATGAATGCCAACATGTACTGTGACATACCGAAGCAGAGCATGATCCCCTCCCTTGAGAGACTGGGCCACAGGGCAATATTCCAACATGATAACGACCTCAAACACACCACCAAGAGGACCACTGCCTTGCTAAAGAAGCTGAGAGTAAAGGTGATGGACTGGCCAAGCATGTCTCCAGACCTAAACCCGATTGAGCATCTGTGGGGCATCCTCAAACGGAAGGTGGAAGAGCACAAGGTCTCTAAAATCCACCTGCTCCGTCATGGAGGAGTGGAAGAGGACTCTAGATGCAACCTGTGAAGCTCTGGTGAACTTCATGCCCAAGAGGGTTAAGGCAGTGCTGAAAAATAATGGTGGCCACACAAAATATTGACACTTTGGGCCTAATTTGGACATTTTTACTTAGGGGTGTACTCACTATTGTTGCCAGTGGTTTAGACATTAATGGCTGTGTGTTGAGTTATTTTGAGGGGACACTGTTATACAAGCTTTACACTCACTACTTTACATTGTAGCAAAGTGTCATTTCTTCAGTGTTGTCACATGAAAAGATATAATAAAATATTTACAAAAATGTGAGGGGTGTACTCGCTTTTGTGAGATACTGTATATGTGTATATATACATAAATATATATATATATATATATATATATATATATATATATTGTAAGGGATTAGCTCAGTAGCGGGGTGTCCAGGACCCCCTGGAGGGCTCACAGCACAATGAAGTAGGCACGGACAGACAACAGGACCTTTGTGAGAGCAAAAACTGTGGTTTATTTACACATCTGTGGTTACAAAGTGCAGACATCAAAACAAGCAAAATAAAACAAAACAGGAATAAACCCTTGCCACTTTGGGCGTGTAAGTACAAAGACACATGAACCTGACTACGTGTTCTGCCACAGCCTACTGCTGCCCAGACACAGGCGGTCACACAGAAATAAACAGAGGCTTTTAATCACACAGACTTAAGCTCAACATTCAGAGGTATTGCTGCTCCCCAGTCTGCCATACACAGAGATCTGGTTCCTGGGTGGAGCTCCTTGTTGAAGTAACCTGGGAGTTTTATAGAGCCTTGAATGCTTTATCTGTTACACCTGAGCTTGTTAACCCTCATTGAGCTCAAACAGGCTCACTACACAGCACAAACACAAAAGCAATCAGTGTACAGCATAAACCTGGGACAAATATGTCTCCCATCATTGACACAACTCATAGATTTTCCTGGCTTCCTGTCACAATATATATATATATATATATATATATATATATATATATACTGTATATATTTATATGTGGAGGAGAAAGGGTAACAACGTTATACCAGTCTAAATACTGGCAAGCCATCCGCCAACAACAAGGGAATAGAACCAATATATAGAAAAAAACAGGGTGTTGTAGAATGACCCAGAAGTATTATACTAGAGACCATAATGAATACTTTAAATATTAAAAAAAAAAAAAAAATGAATAACAAATAAAAAATAAAAATTAAAAATATCAAAATCATAAGTATAATGGCAGAAATCCACTAGAAAATGTCAACGTGGCCACCTTTGGATGTTTGTGTAAGTTTTGTTTATTTGCTTTGTTCTGTTTCTTTTTTTTGGTCAGCCCCCTCCTTTTGTGCGAGATGGACTGCTATTTTTTGATGTTGTAAAAATATATATTTTGAGTATTCTGTTTGTATCACCCTATATGTCTGCAGTCATATAATGTATTCATTATATAGTATATGTTTAATAAATTAAACTCACCAGTATACGGCATTTTATTCTATGAAGAAATGTGATGACCCGAAGAAGCGTTATAAGACTGTGAAACGTGTTGACATTTTTTAATGCATTCTAACCATTATGCCTCCTGATTTTTATATTGATAATGTAAATTTAATGTTTTTAACTGATGTCTTTGCTAATAAAAATGTTATATTTAAAGTATTCATTGTGGCCTCTAGTATAATACTGTTGGGTTATTCTTAAACACCCTGTTTGTTTCTATATATTAAAAGGGGCCTTACTCTATCCAAAAAAAAAGTTTTGCATTTAGCTCTACTTTAAATGCCAGAGAAATGGATGCAGGAATGTAAAGTATGTTTGCCTGTGCCCTTTCGTTTCAATGCACCTGGAATGCATTTAGCTGATATAAACTTGTTCAGGATTCAATGGCAATGTTCAATGTCCTTGCTGCCTTTCTCTGTTATGATTAGCTTCTCCTGCTACCCACACCAGCGTAGCAGTCTGCCCACTTGCAAGTTTAAATGCAAAGTTGCAGAGGATATCTACCATCACAATGCATGCAATAAGGAGCTGTCATTGGTCATCATGGCCACATGATCATGCTGACCATATGGTCCATAAGGATATCATACCATAAAAATAAGGCTGCAAAGAGATTGACATTTTATTTTATGAAAAGATGAACTTAGTCCTTAGAGATTTTCTTTACTTTATAAACACAAATTATAATAAATACAGACCATTACTCAATACATACCTAGATACTACACCAGCTCTGCACTGATATATAGCCAAGTATCTGTCACTTTGTGTAAGACAGATAAAAATAGCGGATACCAAATTCAGCACCTTTATATATTTTTTTCTGGAAAGACTCATCAAGACATGGAAGAGGCATGAGATGTTTTTCCTTTTGGTTGTCATCCATGCTTACATTTTTGGAAACTGTTTAGGAATGCAGTCCTATGAAATCACCTGTCAGCCTCCCTATCTTTGTCTCCTTCTGACTCAGCACAGCTGCATGTGCAGGATTTAATGGGGCGGAAAATGAAAAATGCCATCCTTCCAAATACATTCTCGTTTGGGAACACTTTCTGGACTACAGATAGTGAGAATGAAACTTTTCACTTTCAAGTCGCTATTTAATTTTTTTTTTCTTTGCCTGGCAGAAGATCACTTTGTGTCTAAACAAAAATTCAATAGAATAAGCGTGTATAAAAGAAAGGTAATGTGTGTGTTAGAAGAATAACAGCTGTCAATATGAGTAGGTGGCGAGGCTGTTTATTATTTCTCACAGCCTGCCAAATAAAAGAACAAGTAATATCTGTATATTTTGTGTATTCATAGGTGATTTAACTGACTACAGTCAGGATGCGGAAGAGCAGCAAGAAATGTTCATGTACTGCACTGTAGTGCTATGGTGCTTGATTTCACAATTTAATTATCAGATCTTGAAGAAATCTAAAAATGCCAAGCACTGTTCATCTTAAAGTAGAACCGGACCCACTGATTTAATTGTTTCCCAAACCACTTGTGTTACTAAACCCACAACATTAAAATCAGTCTGTATATGCAGTAAAGCAAGCTTGTTATACTCACTGTGGAACCTGAGGGGTTAATCCTCTGCATTGTGTAAAAAGGCTGTTGGATCCTGACTCCTTCTTCCACTGACTCCAATATATCTCCTGATATTTACAGAGCCAGGGGACAGGCTGCACATGGTGTGTATTGCTAGAAAGTTTTTTTTTTCTTGGGAGAGTGCATGTGATCAGCACAAGGCCAATCAGCACTGTCCAGACAGAGGGTCAGGGTCCTGCATTCTCATAGGACAATCGTGGGAGAATGAAAACTCCTCCTACAAACTTTAACCAAACATTGATAGAAGTCACAAGACTGCTATATACTGATGATGAAAAAAGGTATTTAGCAGTTTATATTTACTAACATAATCGCATTTCCATGTTCTGTGTACTGTTGGAGATCAGATATAGTGAATTCAGGGTCCTGGGTTTAGTAACACTATAAAGTATAAGTTCACCTTTACAGAAAATCTGTAAGGTGAACAACTTACACTGCACTCCCATCCTATCCCCCCCCCCCTGGTCCCGCTGTACCTGACACATAAAATCGCCCTTTTATCGGTCCAGGGATTTGAAATCCCTGCGGCTTTCTCTCCTCTTCTCCAGCACTGACAGGATGGGCTAGGTGCCAACCAATTAGAATGCCTCATATACATATCTTTACGAGAAACGTTTAGGAGATTAAGCTGCGGGGATTTCAAATCCCTGGACCGGTGAAGCGCGGCCGAATGTGTCACATTCGCAGGACTCTATAGTGGGACCAGGGGGGATGAGGGAGGGGGTCCAATGTAAGTTCACATTACAGATTTTCTGTAAAGGTATACTTACCCTTTAACCACTTCAGCCCCGGAAGGATTTGCCCCCTTCCTGACCAGAGCCCTTTTTGCGATTCGGCACTGCGTTGCTTTAACTGACAACTGCGCGGTCGTACGACGTTGTACCCAAACGAAATTTGCGTCCTTTTTTTCCCACAAATAGAGCTTTCTTTTGGTGGCATTTGATCACCGCTGCGTGATTTCTGATCCCCGCTATAAACAAAAGAAGAGCGACAATTTTGCAAAAAAAAACAAATTTCTTACTTTTTGCTAAAATACAAATTAAAAAAAATATATAAAAAAACATTTTTTTTCATAGGTTTTGGCAGATTTATATTCTTCCTCATATTTGTGATAAAAAAAATCGCAATCGGCGTTTATTGATTGGTTTGCGCAAAAGTTGCCGCGTTTACGGATGATAATTCATTTCTGGGGTTTTTATTATTTTTTTATTTTTTACTAGTAATGGCGGCGATCTGCGATTTTTAGCGGTACTGCGATATTTCAACAGACATGTCGGAACATTTTGAAATTTTTTTGGGACCATTGGCATTTATACAGAGATCAGTGCTATAAAAATGCACTGATTACTGTGTAAATGCCATTGGCAGTGAAGGGGTTAACCTGCAGGGGGCGCTCTAAGGGTTAACTATGTTCCCTGGGCGTGTTCTAACTGTCTTGTTGTTTGACTGGCAGGGGGAGGGGAGTGATCACAGCTTCCATGTAGAAGAAGGCTGTGATCACTCCCTTCCCCCTCTAACAGAACGGAGGTCCGTGTTTACTTACACGGACCTCCATTCTTTCACGGGCATCGCGGGTAGCCGGTGGAGATCGAGTCCGCCGCACCCGCTCCCTGGCCCTCCCCGGACACAGTGGGCGCGCCTCTGGCGGCGCGCACAGTGCGCGATCTGGCAGCCGCCGTCAGATGATGGCGGTTTGCGCAGGAGAGCCACCTTGTCGCCGTCAACCTGCGGTTGACGGTCGGCAAGTGGTTAAGGATATATTTATAAACATTTGGAAGAATGGCTGGACAAATTTTCACCAAATTTTCTGTAATTCATATGATTGCCAGCTCCATCTAGAGCAGTGGAGGCTCGTCCATAAGGGCTGAAGGGGCGGAGCCCCACCAAAAAAATAAGTAAGAAATAAAAATAAAAATTAACTATAATTATTAACCAACAGCCAGCACAGCTAGAGAAAAACTCCAAAGAAAAAAAACCTTTGGAATCTCTCTCTAGCTGACCCTGTGCTTCCGTTGCTAATTGCTGGAATAGACAGATTAGATAAGAAAGAGAAGTGTAATCTGCCTAGCAACAGGGCAAACGTCCCAAATCTCACTAAAAAACCCTATCTAGAACACAGTAAAATGAATTCTCCACCCTCATTGGCTGCTTTCCAACATTCCATTCTAAATATAGGAGCTTTTTAGGACGTCTAAATCTGCAGACCTTAAACTGCCTAGTCCATTTGGTCTCTGCCTGGGGGGGAGCCAAGATTTTCTCTGCTTGCAGTTACACATTCTAGCCTGCTGTCTAGCCATGTCCCCTCTCCACAAGTCGCACTCCGACACTTAGTCTCTACCTCCAGCAGTGCTTCCTCTCTCCACAGGGACCCTTCCCCCACCCACCATCCTGTACAGAGCAGAGGGAGAGGAAATGGGGAATCCAAGCACAACAATGCCTGCCAGGTAAGATATCTGGGCATACATGACAGGGAGCTCCCAGCAATACACAGGCAATGATTAGCCTGCATCCATAGATAATAGATAAGGCTGAACAGGCCCCTTCCAAAGCTCAGCAGTAGGATAAGAACTCTGAGCCAGCATGTAAATCTCAGGGATACACAGGCAGTAATTGATCTGCAATTAGTCTGCTGACATTGGGGAACCACAGAGCTCAGCAGCACTGCACACCCTCAGCTCTTCATACTTTACTGTTTGACAGGCAGCTTCAGCCAACACAGCAACAACTCCTCTCCTGGTCACTTCTTCATCCCTGCATTCAGTGCATTGTAAGCAATGATTCATGACTTCCAATGCAGGGACCAACAAGTCCCCAGCAGTGGAGTTGCTGTGTTGATTGAAGCTGCCTGTGCTCAGCCTCTGTGTATCTCAGCATCAAACAACAGAACAAGAGGAATGTATAGTCATGACAATTCCTCTACAATAACTGCTTTCCAATGAATGCCATCCTAAATCGCCTGATTTTATAATTACATTTTGAACTTTTTTGGACAGATAATGAAGATTTATGTTGGTGAAGCTGCTCAGTTCCAAAAACCAGGGACATTTCTATGGCTCACTGTGTGTCAGGGGTTAGTGGAGGATTTCCAGCATTCCTATTATAAAATAAGGAATTAGGATGGAGCTTGATGGGATATGAAACCCCACATAATGCCAGTCTGTGCTGGGTTCCTGTGCAGACCTCACAGCTCATGTAATTCTTTACCTTTGGGATTTAATGATGAATGAGCCAGCAATATTTTATTGAGAATTAAGACTGACAGCTGAGTTATACTGTACATTGTGTACAGAGTGGGTGGAGCCTATAAGGGGTGTGGCTTCTAAGAAGTGGGATGGGGCAAAAAGGAAGGGCAGGGTCTGGCGCCCCACCATCTTAAAACTTCACCAGCCGCCACTGATCTAGAGGCCAAAATGCAGTATACTCTCTCACTGAGGTATTTCACAAAACTAAACTTGCCTCAAGATGGAGTTAAAGATCATAGGAATTCATCAACTAGAGAAAAATACTGGGAAAATCTGCCCAGCTTGCACGAATGTGTGTGACATTCATCCAACAACTGCTTTATAAATAGACCCCCTTGGTTGGGGCTAGCTATTCTACACCACAGCTCAGCAACTCATGCATGGATTTAGGTGGAAACAAGTGCTATGTCCCCTGGGGGGTTTAACACACTTTATGTTCTTCTGGTGATAGCTCTTTAAACTTGAGCTTAGGCAATTCTTACACATTAAACTCCCAAGATGAAGCTCATGACAATTTAGCCCTTTTAATGTACCTTGCACATGCCACACACTACCTGTAACCCACTTAAACTCAGTACAAAATCATTGCAATTTCATTTATCAGTCATTACCTCACCAGCATCATCGAGAGAGTCAAATCTGGCCACTCTGTTACAACTGAAATCAACACAAGCCCACGTCCCTGAAAGCATTGTAGCACTATGGTGCTTGATCTCAGAATGTATTAATCACATATGGAAAAGATCCACAATTGTCTGGCACTGTTTATCCTAAATTCATTTGCAATAACACAATCCCATTGCTTTCATATGTTATTTAATTCATATGCTATCACATATAAAAACCCCACCCAATATATTATTGGGGATCCCCATTATTAGGATTATACAGTATATGTGATTCAGGTGTTCCAACACTGTACCAGTGAAATAACACACATTCACTCAATAAAAAGAATGAAAAATAACATTTATTTAGCTGACAACAAATGACAGGCTAGAAAAAAATAACAAACTTAAATAAGAAATTGCTGTGCACCATGGATACACAGCGCTTAAAGTATTTGAAATAGTGCATAAAAGTGGTGAAACTTAAAATGATTGCAGCAGTTGGAATGTGTCTACATAAGACACAAAATACTATTAAAAAATAACCATGCATATGATAAACATACAAATTGTGGCGTATAACTCTAATTAGATATCTCAAAAGAAAAAATGATCATACAATATTGGAAGCCCCAATATTACAGTCCCAATGTGATGATACAATATAGTGCCAGTGCTCCTTATGATCTCCTTATGATGACATAACAGTGTGCTCCACTCTACAGTGCTTTTAGTCCCCCACATAGACTAACACTCACCATATACAGTATAATTGACCCGCCAAATATCTCCAGTGTAGTCAATAGTGCTTGTGGGGCAATCCCCTAGTTGATCGACAACATTTGACTTTGACAGATGATACTCAGCATGCCCGATAATATCCCTCAGAGGGAAGGATGACATGAAGAAAATTTTATAGGGTAAAACCACTCCAAAAATATTTATTGTTAAAAAGATACAGATGTACATTCACTTGCTGTGACTTATAACCCAGCACCTGGTGTAAGCAGCTTTGTGTATGTATGGGAGGATAATGGCTGCCACTCACTCCGTAACCAGAAATGAGGTGTGAGCCCCCACGCGGAAATGACGTCAGTGGAAATTGCGTCATGGCTATGTATACCAAGCTTTGACGCATTTCAACCTGATTGGTCATCCTCAGGAAGCTCCATTATAAGGAGTTCATAAGGAGCACTGACACTTTATTGTATCATAACATTGTAATATTGGGACTTTCAATACTGTATGTTAATTTTCTCCAATTTATATTTTTATTAAGTTTTTTTTAGAGAAAATAGCAGTCTCATGTTTTTATTTCAGGTTCCGTCCTTCTCAAAGAGAGGGCCAAACCTGTTGACATTTCTGCAGACTGCAAAGTTTTGATGATCTTGATGGCAGTATATGGTGCAACACCCTGAAAAAAACATATAAATCCCATCAAGTCTTTTTAAAATAGTCCATATGTGGCATATGAGAACCAGCATTAGTAAAAAGTTGCAGCACAAAGGTCAGCCTTCTTTGGACCAGAAGCAAAGTCCTTGTAACACTGGAAAAAAAGAAAAAAGAGGTGCCTCTAAATGCAGACTTTAAAAGCAGTTTATTAAAACCAACAATCAGCAACGCACATGAGACAGAAGATAAAAGGCACATGAGAAGGTCCTCAAAGGGGTAACATCAGTGAGACATCCATCAGCCAGGATTCATAGCACCATCATGAACTGTAGCAAGAATCCCTGTGAGCTGGTAACCGGCCGGAGACAGGGGAATCTGGAAATGAGGCTCATGTGCCTTTTATCTTCTGTCTCATGTGAGTTGCCAATTGTTGGTTTTAATAAACGGTTTTTAAAGTCTGCACTCAGAGGCGTCTCTTTTCTTCTATTTTGACCATGCAGAATGTAAACTGGTGAAATGCTACTAAAACAGGTGACAACAGTAGAGTTGAGCGAACACCTGGACGTTCGGGTTCGGAGGGTCCGTACGAACTTTGGGAAAAAGTCCGGGTTCGGCACCGAATGTTGCCCGAACGTTATCCCAGCCCCCGAACCCCATTGAAGTCAATGGGGACCCGAACTTTTAGGCACAAAAATGGCTGGAACAAAGTCCTGGCAAGTGCTAGAGGGCTGCAAAAGGAAGTAAAATGGGGGTAAGAGTAGGGCAAGTGCCCTACAAAAAAATGGGGATAGGGAAAATAAATTAAAGTCAAATAAACTAGGAGATGATTTTTGAACAATAACGTGTCACTTACAGCTGCAGTTAGAACCTCTCCCTTTAGAACTAGGAGATGATTTTTGAACAATAATCTGTCCCTCTAAGCAGAAGCCTCTACCTAGTGCAGTCAGATCGCTCAAAGCAGCAGTATGTGAAATCTCAAATTACTCCCACAATCTGATCGTTGTGTACGATCCCAGAATCTGATCGTTGTGTACGATCGTAATGATCGTTGTGTTAGGCAGGGTTTGATCTGCAGTCTGTCACTCAAAGCAGCAGTATGTGAAATCTCAAATTACTCCAACAATCTGATCGTTGTGCACGATCGTAGCGATCATTGTGTTATGCAGAGTTTGGTCTGCAATCTGCAATCTGTCACTCAAAGCAGCAGTACGTGAAATCTCAAATTTCTGCAATCTGTCCCTCAGAGCAACAGCAGTAGTAATCTCAGGATGCAGGATCAGATGTTAAAATGTCTGCAATCTCTCCCTCACAAAAACGCCGGCAGCATCCTCTCCCTACACTAACCCAAGAGCATGTGACATGCAGCACTGTGACTCTAGCTTATAAAGAGGCTGGGTCACATGATGCACTGGCCAATGACAGCCATGCCATTAGTAGGCATGGCTGTGATGGCTTCTAAGGGCAAACCAGTGAAACGCTTGTTGATTGGCTGCCCTTCAGCTATTCAACATGCGTGATCAACTACCAGAACCCAGAACCCGAACCCGAACGTTTTTTGAAATGTCCGTGTTCAGGTCCGGGTCCCGGACACCCGAAAGTTCGGTATGGACCCGAGCGTTACAGTCCGGGTTCGCTCAACACTAGACAACAGCTTTCCAAATTTGGAAGTCAGTCCAGAAGCTTAATATGTCATTAATTGGTCAGAGCAGCTGCTGATATTTTTGCAGATCTATAGCAGCCTTTCTCAACCTTTTAACTCCAGAGGAACCTTTAAAAATGTTTCAGGTCTCAGGGAACCCATAATAAAACTCAATCATTGGAAGTCAGTGGGAAAAATGCCTCTAACATTGGCAGCTACAGGGGAAAAAGCCCCACTTTAATGGTGGTCTGAATGCAGCTGACCACAGTACTGTGCAGCACCATCTAATAAGAGGATAATAAGCCAGAGCTCAATGAACCTTTAACAACCTCTGCAGGAACCCTAGTGTAGAATGGCTACTTTATAGTAATTAATATTGTTTCATGGTTTCAGTTTTCCCCCAGAGCTTATGACTAAGCTCCAGGAGGCGGAGTGAAATGAGTTGGGGGCATGGCCCGGTGGGAGTCCAGGCTGAGGTTGCCACTCCATCCATTCACTGCAGCAGGACACCATAGATGTGCAACTTCCAGGGGTCATCCTCCCTTTTCTGAACCTTTGCAGGAGCCAGGATGGGCTCCACCCCCTGTCAGCAGATGCGGATGCACTGTCTACATACCCCCTCCCTATCGAGCTTGAGCGTCCCACTTTTCCCAGGTCATAAAGAATATATACTTATCCAACAATGCAACTGTGGTGCCAGGCCATCTGCCTCTTTAAGCCACCAGGTAGGCTGTTGCACCTTGGCAACAGATCGTTGCTCACTGCAATGATGGACAGTGCAGGAAAAAAGGGGACCAGAGGAGGACTGTAATTTGCTGCCTTTGAACCCTTGGAATGAAACAAAGGGGATAGGAGGGGGTAGGAAAATTCTGATTTGATTGGCCATCACCTGGCTGCTGAGGGGCTGGGCTCAGAACTGCCTTTAGCCTGAGGACTGGGACAGAATAGCAGGGGAGCCTTTAGTGTTCAGGGTGCAGAGTAGAGAGTCCAGGAGTAGACTGGGCAGGGAGCTGCTGTGTGCAGGCCCAGAGCTACAGAGAGTGGACTGAGCCCACATGATGGAGGTAAGCTGCACATAGGGGGTTGAATGGCAGCTGTCTAGGACTGAGTTGTGCTAGAGAGCCCAAGGCCATGTGACGTGCTGTTTGGAGGGAGCTGCTTCTACTGTTAAAGGGTAAATGCTACTGTGTTAAGACCCAAGCTGCAGAGAGACTGTTCACATAGATCTTCTGTGACTGAGCAATATATGGCAGAGACACAAAAAAAGGAACATCAATGAAGTACAGGCTTGAAAAGGAGGCCCGGGATCTAGCAGGCCACCTTTCACTTGACTTCACCTGGAAGCTGGCTTAAATCCTTATCCATCCTGTCCATGGGAACATCTGATGAGGAACCATCTGCACACAGTGGGACATCATCAGAGTTCAATTGTGATGAGAGGCCTATTGGCCAATACTGAATATCCAATTGGCCACTGTTTGCTGTTATTTACTTCCTTGCGGAATTCTGCCAAGAAGAGACTGTGTTGTTATATTACTCTGTGGGATACAAGCATTCTCTGTTGAGATAGTGAACTCACCACGAGAGGTAAACTCACTGCCAAGAGAGGGAAAGGGCCCCAAAGCTGCCAGGACTTTCTTTACTGGCCGAGACTTGAAAATATGTTGCTCACTATTCAAGTCTTTTTTCTATTGTGCTGCTGTCTGACCTTGCCCATGCCAGTAGTTGAGAATGTTCTAACCATGTACTGTATGTCTGTATTGACTTGAAGTCTCCCCTCTTATTTGTTTAACCAAACTTTCCTTTCAGGGTTTGTCTGTTTATTAGACAGGATGGTCCAGGTGTGTCAGGATTAGGCCCCTTTCAGACAGGTGGACCCCATCCACTGATCCCCGCTTAGCAGGTGGATGACAGGTAAGTGTCCGCTCTGCTTATGCAGAGCAGGGCACGGACACAACCCACTTTCCTCTATGGGCAGACAGATGGAAACGGACCGCCTGTCCATTTCCATCCGACTGTCATCCGATCCGAACTGCTAGACAGGTCTGTCTGTTTTTAGCAGAGGATCAGATGTCCTTTGACATCCGCCGCTCCATAGAGGGCAATAGGTGGTCCGATCAGGTCCACATAAAAAAATGACAGGTGGACCTGATCAGTCTGCCTGTGTGAAAGGGGCCTTACTCAGGTTCAAGTACAGGGCAGGTCATTACTGGGCAGAGTGGGCTCCTTCAGAAATAGCGCTACTACACATGTTTTCTTATGCAATCAATGGATCCAACTTAAAGTGGCTGTAAAGTTTTTAGTTTTTTTTTTAATAAAAGACATGTCTATACTTACAGTGAAAAACAACGAAAATAATTTAAAGTGGAACTTCAGTCATTTTTTCAACTTTCCATCTATTAAATCTTCTGCCCTTGTTTTAACTTTGGATAGTAAAACATTTTTTTTCTGCCAGTAAATACCTTATACAGCCCACTTCCTGCTTCTTGTCTGGTAAAAAGCCTAGGCTTATGACATCATGCACAGCTCTCTCTCTCACTCTTGTGAGAGTTTGCCAGGAAGGGAGGGGAGGATGAGTCATAAGAGGGCCAATGAAACCTGCAGAGCTAGAGATGTGCCTCTGTGTGTCTGGGTAAATCCAGGAAGTGAACAGGCAACAGCTTCAGCTGCCCACAGTTAAAATGGATGCAGCCAAGCTCAGTGGAGGGAGATTTCTGCAGCGTATTTGGCAAGTACAGAGTCACAGTATATATAAAATAATATGCAAAGTGGTTGGAGGGAAGCTTCAGAATGGCAAAGATGTTTTTATTACAAATGATGTGAGCAGACTGCAGTTCCTCTTTAACACTATCTCAATAGTGAGAAACAATTGATTTAAAGTCTCTGTATCATTGATTATAGGCATCAATGCACTTCAAATTAGTGTTCTGACAGTGTGCTTCCAAATTCCTGTATATGGCAAAGGGTGTGCTCTGTATAGAGTGTTGTGACAGGTCGCATCTATAAACACAAGGATCTGTGAGGGTGTTTTTTTCATTCAACCCACTGTATACCCAGCTTTAGCTTCACCACATTCACTAAGCTAGGAGAGAATTCCCCTTAACAAGTAAAATATTACCCTTGCAAAGTGTACATTACCCACTTCTTTAGTAAGTCAACCCTTATGCGTTTCCATATGATGTGACTGATTTCATTGTGGTATAGTTGTTCTAATGTGTACATTTATAAACTTTTTACTGACATTACGGCTGGGTTCACACTGAATTCGGATGCAGCTCACAGCAGGAGTCCGGTGCATCCCTGATCTCCGTTTCAGGGATGAATCAGGCCCAAATTTTGCCTGAATTTGGACCTGAAACGGAGCCAAAGATGCACAGGACCCTTGTGCAATCCACTCTGCAGCCCCCATGGAGATGTGTGAACCGGCTCCATAGAGAGCCGGGCACACTCTCCTGTCATGCGAATTGGATGCGGAGAAACACGCATCCAATTTGCATAAATGTGAACCCAGCCTAAAACCTTTTATTAAGCAGCAAAGAAAAGCTGTTGTTAGCAAGTTGCTGTCAGGATAACTGAGTTCATGCCCGTGATCATGAGTGTGAGCATTAGTGTGCTCGTTAATTGAATTGACTTTGGTGCCCAGTGGCCTATTTAACCTCCCTGGCGGTATGATTATTTCAGATTTTTGGTGCTGAAAGCGGTACATTATTTTGCATGGAAATTTGGTGTTTTATATTGTAGGCCTGTAATTCTTAGGAATAACTCACTTAAATCTGTCCAAACAAGAGTCTAGTAGACAGGTGGTATGAAAAAGTTTGAAACAAGAAATCATAAATTATAATATAATAAATAACTATAAATAATTATCAAAAATATTAATATAATAGTAATAAAATGTATTCAATAATGTAATTAAATCAAAAACACTGAAATTTGCTCATTTGCAGAATTGTCGCTGTCATCACTTTCAGTGTCTGATGATAAATGTCCCCAAAAAATCAGTATCACTCAATTCTGCAAATTATTCTTATTTACTATCGGTGTTTTCTAGCTGGTCAAAAACTACTTTTGACGTAAAGGGACGCTTTTTGGTTGCCATGGACATTCTCAAGTTTCCAGGCAGAAAGAATGGCATATATAATATAAAAGTGCATGCATGGCACTGTGCAAACCACTAGGGACAAAGGGGATGTGAAATGATTTGATACAGTAATGTAATCTTACACATTACAGTGTACTCTATGTTTACTGTGTGTTTAACTTTTTGAATTTGCCGCCAGGCTCCGCCCCCGTGTGACGTGACGTTCACAGGGAACGGAACCCGGCACACAGAGGCATCGGGTGGAGGACACAGCCCGCAGACACAGCAGGGGACATCACTGGATCCAGGGGACAAGGTAAGTAACGTTGCCTGGATCCAGCCATGCAATCCCGAGTGTGGTTCGGGGTTACCGCTCTTGGTACAGAAAATTCACCCCGAGCCACACGGGAATACGGCCAGGGAGGTTAAAGCACTGCCAAGACTCAAATCATTTCTGAGTGGTTGTCAGCTCCTGAGACCCATGCCCAGACCCTGTGATATAGCCAGTTTGCCATCTGACTATGCCTGATCTCAATCCCTCCGGTACCTGACCTTTGGCTTGCTTTTTGACTCTGCACTTTTTCTTTTTTTCAAATTCTTTATTTGTATAAAGCATCCGTCAGAATATAATACAACATATGCACATTATGTGCAATTTCACTTCAAACACAGATACAGTCCATGGTAACACAATATAAAGCAAAAATGCTTAAATGCAACTAAGTGAAACATCACTAGCATTCAAAAGAGCTGCTGACTTCATTTCAGGTGATCAAGTAGTGACCATATATAAACTGTTCGTGTTACACGAGCAGACACTTCGTATTTTAAAATAGAAGGGAACTAAGTTACTGAGACATAGGGTCACCCCAAATGTGTGTCAAAACAATAAATGACGGGGAGGGGAAAAGAAAAATAAAGAAGAAAAAAAAGTAAGAGAGAAAGAAGGTAAAAAAAAGGGGGTGGGAGGGGAGGGAAGGGGTGGGGGGGATAAGGGGGGGCAGGTCAATGGGATGCGTGGCGCCAGGAATGCTAAGGACGGGAGGACCTCAATTTCCAGAGCAGTTCTCCAAGAGGGAATTCTCTTCATCCAAATATTCGAACATGTTCCAATATGCCCATGTTTTCATATATCCTTCTCTTCTATTTTGAGCGGTGAGTACCAAGTCTTCCAAGGTATTGATATTTCTAACCCTGTTAAGCCACATGGTGATGGAGGGAGGATTGGGGACTTTCCAACACAGAGTGACACAGGCTTTGGTGGGACTCTGTACTTTTTCTATCCATTCTGCTCATCTTCTGTCCATGTGATACTGACCTCTGCCTGGCTCCTGTTTATGTTCTTGTCTTTCGAATCTGTACCTCTGCTACCCACCCCTTGCCTACTTCTGCCTGTGTGACCACTTTCCTGCCTCCTGCTTTTGCAGGCCCTGTTCTTCAGCTTTTATGTCATTGTAAGAGTCCGTTCTTCTGTTGGACAGGTCTTACAACGGCACCCGTGCTACTTTGTGTCTTTTCCTACCCTGTCATCAATCTCAGGGGACAAACAAGACAGGTGGTGAAAGGGAGAGCACTTTCATCAATTTGGTCTCTGCCAGATATGTGACAGTTGTTAAAGGTGAAAGCATGCTACATATTAGATACATTAACACTTTTTTTTGCAAAAAGCCCTAACTGTATAATGTAAACCTACAGTCAATGCACATTATCATGTAGAGACAAATGTGGATGCTTCAGCAGCTGTGTTATCTTATTATATCCTGGACCACTGGTGCACACTTCAGCTTTATTCATGCTTTTAAAAAGTGCAGGAAACCACTTTTATGAAAGTGATATTTACAGAGAAGAGTTGGAAACTCCACAAATTGCTGGAAAAGTCATAAAAATGATGGGTGTTAAATGTCAACTTTTGCGTGTGTTCTAAAATCAGACCTCATTAAATAAATTATGTGAATTAATTTGAGATTTTAGTATGTCCTTGTTCTCAAATATTAGTTTCCATGACAACAGTACTGTACACCGCTTACCTGTCCATGTGGTTGTCATAGAGATGAAAAATGCATTTTCTGTTTTTTATTTCTTGTCTGAAGATTGTCAAGAAAAAAAAAGTAAAGGGCAGATACAGCTAGATGTTAATTCTGCATTAGTAGGTATGTAAAACCAACTGCTAGTTTAAATGAAAGTAGTATTAAACCCCAAAACAAATTCTTAGATGTGGTGGCTGCATTCATTTTCTTTTTTTATGGCCTTTTTCCCTTTATTTTCACCTGTTGGTCCGGCCAGTAAGTTTGTCTTCCTTTAAAAGATCAGATGTCCAGTAAAAGTGACATCTAAAGGGCTGAGACAAACCTTTAACATAATAAATTACAAATGAACACCAATCATGTGCTAGATAGCGCTTGCAACAAAAAACAATTTGCGAATATAATGAATGCTCCCACAAATAATACAAATTTGTATTAATCAAGTTCTCATTCCATCATAATGTAATATCTGTGTATAATATAAATAAAGTTGATAGCCCATACTTGTGTCTTGACACCAGAAATCACCCCTTGACATACTGTATCACCACGTACTCATGTAAATCAATCCGCACGCACTAGATAGTATTGATTTATTGATTTTCTTGTGATACAACATGAGAAGTCAGCCATGCTTTGTGGTCACTCAAGGACCAGATCATACCACTGGATGGATGCCTGGGGTGGGTGTCCTCTCCTCTTTGACAAACTGATCAGTATTCCATTGACTCAAATGGCAGGGACCAAAACAATTAAAAAGAGAAAAGAGGAATCCTCCCACAGTGTGTCAAACCATTGATTTATTTGTAAAAAAAAACAATTGCATACAAATGCTGACTCCAAAAAAAACATACTGAGAAATGTATACCCAATCTGCCTGGTCTATTGGGAAGCAGCCTAGCCATAGGTGTGCACAGCCTATTGCATTAAACACACACATATATATATATATATATATATATATATATATATATATATATATATATATTATATTGTCAAAAGTATTGGGACACCTGCCTTTACACGCTCATGAACTTTAATGACATTCCAGTGTTAGTCTGTAGGGTTCAATATTAAGTTGGCCCACCCTTTGGAGCTATAACAGCTTCAACTCTTCTGGGAAAGCTGTCCACAAGGTTTAGGAGTGTGTCTATGAAATGTTTGACCATTCTTCCAGAAGCACATTTGCGGGGTCAGGCACTGATGTTGGATGAGAAGGCCTGGCTCGCAGTCTCGGCTCTAATTTATCCCAAAGTTGTTCTATCAGCATGAGGTTAGGACTCTGTGCAGGCCAGTCAAGTTCCTCCACCCCAAACTCGCTTATCCATGTCTTTATAAAGCTTGCTATGTGCACTGGTCCAAGTCATTTGGTGGAGGGGGGATTAAGGTGTGGGGCTGTTTGGGGTTGGGTTCCCTTAGTTCCAATGAAGGGAATTCTTAAGGCGTCAGCATACCAAGACATAGTGGACAATTTCATGCTCCAAACTTTGTGGGAACAGTTTGGGGATGGCCCCTTCCTGTTCCAACATGAAAGCGCACCAATGCACAAAGAAAGATCCATAAAGACATGGACTTAGCAGGGGTGGTGGAAAATGAACTTCAAGAGCAATAATTCACATTGTAATAGTAAATAAAACATATAGAATTAAGTGTAATGATCTAAAAAATAAAAATTACAAAGTGCTATAATGGTATGAACCTTCCAGCTAAAAAGTTGTTGCACTTGAAGTTAATTTGTATTGCAATTATCTGTACAGGTGTTTCCACCATCCCTGCTAAGTTTTATTTGTTATGTCTCGTTTTCAGTTAAATGTGTATTATATGTGAAGTTGCGTATCACAGAGACCAGTATTGTAGTAATATTGAAGTTTATTGAGATTTCCATACATTCATTAGAGGGTGTACAGGACACTGGGATTGTGTCCTAGAAGGCAGGTACATTCTGCCCTATATTGGAGCCATGGTCCCTTTAAGAAGGACGGTTGCAGAGTCTCAAACCCAGACCGCTGGGACTTCAGTACCTATGGGGTTAAGACCCGGGGAAGGGAGGTCTGAAAGGCAGCAGAGACACAGCGCACCTGTGTCAAGGAAGTGAGAGAGAGCTCACAAGCTGCACAGCAAGCAGGAGCTCCCTGAATCAATTGAGACACAGGCTACTGAACCCCTCTGTCTGGCCGGCCTGACACCCTGACTCTGGAGGAGCTTAGCCAAGCTGTGAGCCTGCTGTTTTAGTTATCAATACCAGGATTGTGGACTATGTATTTACTTTATGCTTCTACTTTACAGGGGAACATAGAGGAAGTAAACCCAATCTGGGTTTACTTCCTCTTTAAATAACAAAATAGGAGCACCCAAACATACATTGTAAAATGTGCACTAACAAGACAATTATGCAGTACAACTTATCAGTACTACTGCCTAGCAGCAAACAAATAAATGAATTACAACTTGATGAAATTAATAAATGGCATCCCGTGAGAATCCAAATTCCTCCTATATTGCCATCTTGAGGGCAAAGGACTGAATGCAAGTCCAAAAATTATACCATGGCAAGACCAATACTAATATATATTTTATCTATGACTGGATGCCAATTTGAACTAATAATATAATTTGTATATAAGAATTATATTTAAAAAAATGGAAGGTCGAAAAACAAATTATGACTCCATACTTATCACCTCATATATGCAAAACACTATATTAAAATGAGAGATAAAGCAGTTTATATCTATATCATTGTTTCAATCTTCTGGATTTACAGTGCATAATTTATATATCAGCATGTTCAATTTTTTTGACAGTGTTTTAGGCATGTCTGTGCCCCTCAAACCTTTAACACTGACAGAGGTGCTTACAGTGGTCAGCTATTTTTTCATTCTTATAAAACATATATCCCAAAATAAAGAAAAAACTGTTGCTGGGACAGGTGAAAAAGTATTAGATGGAGTTTTGCTTTAATTAGTACGTCAAGTCCATCTGCCAGTGCATCTAACACTGCCCTCTCCCCAGATCGACAAGGCTGCTGTCCAAGGGTGTCTCCATTGCTTCTCCATCTAGAATGGAGAGAGACACTGTATGATAGGAAGTGTGTTACTGATCAGATCACCCAGTTAAAATGAAAGAAAAAAGCTTATAATGAAGACTAATGCAGCTACCACATTTAAGGACAGACAAGCTGCAATATATCATATTTTTGTTTTGGGGTTTATTATGGCTTTAAACTGTGTGGTTGTCCATTAAAAATTGATTCAGGATATAGTACTTACCTTGTCCTTTACCTCTGTGTAAACTTACAAGATGGGGAAAATGACCCCCTTAATATGAATATTTCAAGAAAAAAAAAACACTTTTTTGCGCCTTCCAGGTTATACCTTGACTGTTACTTAAGACCTCTTATTACATCAAACCTGATGATTACATTCTTCCTATATAAATGTAATGACATTGTAAATCTAACCATTATATTCAATCTGATTACTACACCTTAACAACATATATATGCATATACAGTTATCCCCCTTCAAAGATGTATCTCATTGTTAACTTTCCTCAACATCGTTAGTATGTTCAACTGATTACTCAACTAAAGCCCCATATACACGGTACAACCAGCTTGTTGTACAAACATCCGACCATTAGTATGCGCGATTACAACAGCCGTCGTACAACGGTTGTACAACTAAAGTTGGATGAACAGACTAGAAAACTTTGGTTGTACAACAAGCGGTTGTATGACCGTTGTACCGCTTGTACAGAGTGGTTGGTCCAACATAGTTGCAAAACATGCATGCTTAGAAGTCAGGAACGCCCGGAAGTGTCAGTTCTTGGAAACCTACGTTTCTAATTCACAAATCACATGCAACTGAACTTCTTCGTTATACGCTCGTAACATGTCACTACATTAGGCTTGGTTGTACAATCGCTTTGTGCATGTCAATATGCAAGACACAACAGACAACATACGGTTTTGGACGTCCGGTCATACGACCATCACACCCGTGTGTGTGGGGCTTAAGTTAGAAACTAACCACCAGGACCAAATTTTCAAGAACTTTTTAGGGCTTCTCCTATGTTTATATGCCAATTCTTCCCGTTTTAGATTAAGATTAATTGCTTCAGACCATTGCGCTATTGTTGATATCCATTTTTGTAATATAAGTTTATGGGCTATAAATTTGATTTGACTGTACCTGTGTAGAACATAGGGTATATAAAGTATTAAATACACGCTCCCAGTAGCGATGCAATTTGGGACATCACCACAGCTTATGTACAGTATCTCACAAAAGTGAGTACACCCCTCACATTTTTGAAAATATTTTATTATATCTTTTTATGTGACAGCACTGAAGAAATGACACTACAATGCTACATTGTAAAGTAATGAGTGTACAGCTTGTATAACAGTGTAAATTTGCTGTCCCCTCAAGATAACTCAACACACCGCCCATAATGTCTAAACCGCTGGCAACAAAAGTGAGTACACCCCTAAGTGAAAATGTCCAAATTGGGCTCAAAGTGTCAATATTTTGTGTGGCCACCATTATTTTCCAGCACTGCCTTAACCCTCTTGGACATGGAGTTCACCAGAGCTTTGCTGGTTGCCACTGGACTCATCGTGGATGAGTAGGGGTAAATTGGTCCCTAGCCAATGTCCCAAAAAGGGACTAGGCACCAATTTACCCCTACTCTTCCACACTGTTTGACATGGATGAGACACCCTAACCTTTGATGCATTAATTGGTCTTCAGAGGTACTTCATCTCTTCCACTCCTCCATGATGACATCACAGAGCTGGTGGATGTTATAGACCTTGCGCTCCTCCACCTTCCATTTAAGGATGCCCTACAGATGCTCAATAGAGCTTAGGTCTGGAGACATGCTTGGACAGTCCATCACCTTTACACTCAGCTTCTTTAGCACGGCAGTGGTCGTCTTGGAGGTGTGTTTGGGGTTGTTATCATGTTGGAATACTACCCTGCGGCCCTGTCTCCAAAAGGAGGGGATCATGCTCTGCTTCAGTATGTCACAGTACATGTTGGCATTCATGGTTTCCTCAATGAACTGTAGCTCCCCAGTCCTGGCAGCACTCATGCAGTCCCAGACCATGACACTCCCACAACCATGCTTAACTGTAGGCAAGACACACTTGTCTTTGTACTCCTCACCTGTTTGCCACCAAACACGCTTGACACCATCTGAACCAAATAAATTTATCTTGGTCAGGGACTCTATGTAATCCATGTCCTTAGTCTGCTTGTCTTCAGCAAACTGTGAGCTTTCTTGTGCATCATCTTTAGAAGAGGCTTCCTTCTGGAATGACAGCCATGCAGACTAATTTGATGCAGTGTGTGGCATATGGTTTGACCACTGACAGGCTGACCCCCACCCCTTCAATCTCTGCAGCAATGCTGGCAGCACTCATACGTCTATTTCCCGAAGACAACGTTTGGATATGATGCTGAGCACGTGCACTCAACTTCTTTGATCGACCATGGTGAGGCCTGTTCTGAGTGGAACCTGTCATGTTAAACCAGTGTATGGTCTTGGCCACCGTGCTGTAGCTCAGTTTCAGGGTCTTGGCAATCTTCTTATAGCCTAGGCAATCTTTATGTAGAGCAACAATTCTTTTTTTTCTGATCCTCAGAGAGTTCTTCATCATGAGGTGCCATGTTGAACCTCCAGTGACCAGTATGAAAGAGTGAGAGTGATAACATCAAATTTAATGCACCTGCTCCCCATTCACATCTGAGACCTTGAAACACTAACGAGTCACATGACACCGGGGAAGGAAAATGGCTAATTGGGCCCAATTTGGACATTTTCACTTAGGGGTATACTCACTTTTGTTGTTGTTTAGACATTAAAGCTGTGTGCTGAGTTATTTTGAGGGGACAGCAAATTTACACTGTTATACAAGCTGTACTACTTTGCGTTGTACCAAAGTGTAATTTCTTTAGTGTTGTCATATGAAAAGATATAATAAAATATTTTCAAAAATGTGAGGGGTGTACTCACTTTTGTGAGATACTGTATAAGTGTACCCAGGGCCGGCCCTACCATGGGTCCCGGTAGGACCCAATCGGCACTTTTGGCAGGGGCGACCATGGCCCGGCATGTTTTAGTGCAGTGTTGCGGCCTCCGGCCTGGCACAGCAATATACAAAATACCACCATCTCTGCCTCAGTGACTCCAGAATACTAGTGTCACTTCTGGCTCCTGTGTACACTGTATAACTGGTAAGCATTGGTTGTGGAGTGGCATGGGGTGGGCATAGCTTGTGGAGTGGAGCAAGAGGGGGTATAGCTTAGAAAGCAGAGCAGGTTTCCTGGGAAGGTACACAGGGCTGGCGCCAGCATAGGCACTTTATTCTGGCGCCGGCCCTGCTCACATGCAGCTTTACTTAGCTCAGGTCAGGCATAGCTCAGGGTGTCTGCCAGCACAGCCCCAGGCTCTGTGAACTCCGGCAGCTGCTTCCCTACAGAGACTTTCAGCTGCTCTCCCCGACTCACCTCCTCCTCTCTCCCAGCACCCGCTCTCTTTCCAAACACCTGACCCATCTCCACCACCTGTTTCTCTCCCTGCAGCGCCTAGTGGGATCTATGAATAATAAATAGCTGGGTCAGATACTGTGAGGAGAATAAGGATACTCTGCATAAGTTCTTCAAAACTTGCTCCCACTCCTCATCACTAAGAGTCTCCAAATCTCTATGCCATCATCCAGAGACTACCATCTTGTATGTTAGCTCCAACTGTCCTTTTGTAGGGAAGAGCCCTAATAAGTCCCTGTTTAGAGTGTCTTATAGATACTGTCATAGCTAAAATTGAATTTTGAGTATATTTTAGTTGAAAAGTCGTGGCCTGACTCTGCAGAGCATGCCGTAACTGTAAATATTGAAAAAATAATTTATTAGACAGATGATGTTTCTCTGTCAATTTATCAAATGGTTGTAGAACCTTGTTATTAAAAATTTGATGAATTAACACCGACTCTTTTCCATGAGTCAAAATTTTCAAGTTTCGCTACCACAGGTATTTGCAGATTTTTCCATATGGGCATACATTGGGTATATCCCTCATAAAGAGTTTCTTATTGGACAGTAGACCAAATTTTATGAATTAAATGAAATGTGGGAAAAGAGTGTTTACTATGGAAGTGATAAGCTACTATTAGCTGCACTGGTGGATCCATCAGCAGTTGAGAAAATATAATTTGCTGTATGGGGTCCTCTTGATTTATATCATTCAAACCATATAATTGCTGAAGTCATGATGCCAGATAATACAGTCTGGCATCACGAACAGCTAAACCTCCTTCATTCTTCGGCAACTGTAGAGTTCCCAGTCTAAACCGAGGATGTTTATAGCGCCAAATAAGATCTCTAAACAAAGTATCTACTTGTCTGAAAAATTTCTGAGGCAACCATACAGGGCAATTATGTAGAAAGTATAGTAGTTGCGGCATCCAAACCATCTTTATCAGATTGGCTCTGCCGACTACTGTTAAAGGTACCTTACTCCAAATTTTCCCCACTGGGTTAAAGCGCTTGAGTAGTAGAACTAAATTCCTCTCTACATATGCGCTCAATTGTGATGTAACTTGGACGCCTAGATATTTAAATGTAGAGACTACAGTTATTTGGAATGCTGATTTTGGCAGATTATTCACCATGGGGTCTACAGGTAAAAGAACTGACTTATCCCAATTAATTGTAAATCCTCAAAATGAGCCATATGTTTTAATTAAAGACATCACTGCTACTAAGGAAGGCGATGTGTCTCCCAAAAATAGAAACGTGTCATCAGCATATAAGGCAATCTTATCCTCTCCTAGGGGTCTACAGAACTCAATAATATTTGATGATTGGCGGATAGCAGCAGCCAAAGGTTCAAGGGCCAGGGCATAAAGTAGAGGTGATAATGGACATCCGTCTTGTTTCTCGTGGTAAAGAGAAAGGGATCAATACATGCCCATTTACCTGAAACCGTGCCACCGGGGCAGCATAAAGGAGTTGTATTCAACTTATAGACAGGGGTCCAAATACAAACTCTAAATAGTACCATAAAAAATCCCATTCTATGCTATCAAAAGCTTTGAATATGAAAATTTACTGCACTAATTGCGAATTTAAAGTGAAGTTCCACCCTATTAAAAGTCAGCAGCTACAAAAAGTGGAGCTGCTGACTTTTAAGAATCAGACACTCACATGTTCCAGGCTCCAGTGATGCGGCCACCTGGCGCTTCGCTCTTAACCCCCTCCTCTGAGTGGCGCCAGCATAACAAGTGTGGGCGCCGGCTTTTGCTTCAAAGCTGGGCTCCACTGCGAATGCGCAAGTTGTGCCGCGCATTGTAAATGGCTGGTGTATCTTCTGGGACCTGTGACGTGTCCCAGAAGATCGTCGAGAGGGAGGGGGGAAAGGTGAACTTCTCCTGTGCCAGGAAAAGAAGTGCTGCTGGGACCCTGTGAAAACAGGTTCCCCGCAGCCCCCCCCCCCCCAAAAAAAATTACATGCCAATTGTGGCATGTCTGGGGGTCACCTTGCCTTAAAGCGGAAGTTCCACTTTTTGGGTGGACCTCTGCTTTAAGTGTTTATCAGGTTAGGCTGTTCAAAGTTCATATTTCTTTTTTTCAGAGGACATTAATAGGTTGCTTTATATACTATCCTCATATACCTTTATGGCAGCAACATAAATAAATATGTTTCAGTGTAATTTCAATAGGTTTTTATTCAGTATTTTGGATGAACAACATTATCAACAGTGAACAGAATTTTTTAATTCAACAGAAATTCACACAGTACAATGTACAGTACATTTGTAGCATTTTTTTTTTTTTTTTAGCTGTTTTTCATTTGAAACTACCAAAGCTTTAAAAACATGCAAAATATGCTATTGGTCATCTATGTATGTATGAATATCAATGAAAAACAGATATATAGTGTATCTATGGTCAATTATTTCTAGCCTACTCCTATTAATCTGAACAATTTTGAAGTTTGAAAGCTTACTTTGTGAAGATTCCCCACATATTTACTTCCTGGAAATGTGTAACATGTACCATACAGTGGGTAGGTACTGCTGTGTCACACATTTCACAAAGCCTGCCTTCTGAACTACAGAGGTGGTAACAAGAAGAGCTCCAGGAGGCAGAGTCAATACATATAATAGTGATAAGTGCAGCGCTAAAAATACATAGAATGTGTTAATGTCCAAAATGAAAAAACATATATAATCCTCAATTTGTGAGAAAAGATGCATGTGAATAAAATTGCTGAATCACTTCAAACAGCTCCTTATGCAGCTATTAAAAGTATCAGGGCATAAAGTTACCATCAGCGTGAAATAAACATCCTCTCTGTGGGAAGAGCAGTCCACCAAGCTGTGCGGTATAATAAAACTTCACGGTGAAAACCCGCCACCGATATACAATGCACTCACCAGAAACTACTTGTAAGCGAGCCTTGTATGGATACCGTTTTCCCAGGCGATGATGCCAGATAGATGTGAGTGTCCTCAATCAGCATCCAGGTGGGTATGGAATAAAAAAAGTGATCTATCCTCATTACCCCGATGGGGTAAGTACTGTGTAAAAAAAGCTCACCAGGAGCCAAAGAGAAGCTAATATGGTGTAGTATTTGTTGAATTCCAGTAGTGGTACATGTACAAATGGCCAATAAAACAAGCATAAAACACGTGCGAAAAACGCAGCTCCTGCCATAGATAGGCAGATCCCTTTGACAATGTGCTTGAGCATGAAGTGCGCCAGCCAAGTCTTACGCACTGACGTTTTTATTTCTGCAGCCTCAAGGCAGGAGCAGCATTTTTTACACATGTTTTATGCTTGTTTTATTGACCATTTGTACATGTAATACTACTGGAATTCAATAAATACTGGTGTGCATGTATGAACGCATATTTGTAATTTCTATTATTGTTCCCTCTAGCAGTAAGCTTGTAGTTAGTTTGCACATATTTAAGTTTAGTAAAAGTACAATAAAGCCTTAGTTTAAGTTGAAATCCAAAGTCCTTGTGCTGATTTTAACAAAAATGTGACTAAACTTAGGCTTTAATACCCAGCGCCCAATCTGTTTCCTAGCAATATAACTTTAAAGATGCAGTTAACTGGTGCTACAATATCCCATGCACCCTAGTAGTCAGACCTCTGTATAAACCAAAACCTGGGTTGTACAGAACCTGATGGACATTAGTCATTTGTAATCTTATTAACTGTTCACGGATACTGACTAGTAACTGTCAAAGGCTGTAGTAAACAGAGAGTAAACACAGGCACAATGAAGTGGAAATCTAATTGACAAAGAATGATGCTTAAAGGCACAGACACACAAGCACTGACCAAGCCTGACTGTAACAGCTGGATAGAGAGACATAATCGACTAACAAAGACTAGGGGTGGGTGAACGGTTCCACCCAAGCATAAGTTCGGGCCGAACTTTTGCTGTTAAGTCATTCAACGAACAACCGAACAAAAAGGACGTTCAATCATTTGTTCCCCCCCCCCCCCTGAACCGACCAAAATGCAATGCGACACTGAACAATGCACTGCAAGCCATGAGTGGCTGAAGTAGTAAAAAGCTTCAGCCAATCAGGGCACATAGCACTGTCAGAGTCATGATTGGAGACTGTCATGATGACTTTATCCATTCATGGCCCATTCACGCTCCACAGTACAAAAGTATTCTTTCAATGGCAGCCATTTTCAGTGTGATTTTGGCTGGAGAGAGATAGAACAGGGCTCTATTCAGAGCTATTTGTTGGCTAGTGTGCTATGCTGTGCTATTTTGCTTCAATTGTCAGCAGAGGCGGCTCGCTAATTAGGCAAAAAAGGCGGCCGCCTAAGGCCTCGCACTGCCAGGGGCCTCGCGGCCGCCTAATTTGCCGTGCCTCAACCTCCTGCATTGACTCATAGTCAATGCCGCGGCTTGTGCGGGGTGTCTTCATTCCCGCACGCCGCAAGCTCCACACTGTGTGTAGCATCCGGGATCTCTTCCCGGCTGCCTGACACACAGTGCAGAGTGGAACGAACTGAACCCGCCCCTCCCCCTCCTGCTCTGATGTTTTCCTGTGCACAGAGGAGGAGGAGGAGGAGGGGAGGGAGGAAGCTCACCGCTGCACCGAGAGCCACGCTGATCTGAGGTCTGTAATCCGTGTCATTTATTCAGCCGTGCAGAGGAGGGGGGAGCTGAAGAAGAAGGTGAGGGATGGGGGGGAGGGGGCAGCCATGCAGTTCACTTGGTGTGATTTGGGGGGGGTGGGGGGTGTCATGTGCTAGGGGATACTTTAGGACTTACAACAGGACTTGGATATGAAATCCACCCCCACCAGCATGTTTTTTCTGCTCCCAAAGCACCCCCTAGCACGTATCCACCCCCCCCAATCCCCCAATCAAAGAAATGCTGTGTGCCAAAAAGGGGGGCTCTAGGCACCCCACAACAAATGCCCCCAGAGCCCAAACTAGTGCCCCCTTCCAGGCATGCACAGCATAGGAAAGATGGAGTCTCATCCATCCATTTCTCCTGTCCATCCATCCCTCCTGTCCATCCATTCCTCCTGTCCATCCATCCCTCCTGTCCATCCATCCCTCCTGTCCATCAATCCCTCCTGTCCATCAATCCCTCCTGTCCATCAATCCCTCCTGTCCATCAATCCCTCCTGTCCATCAATCCCTCCTGTCCATCAAT
>BLSH010134623.1:322391-338571 GCA_018402905.1 Glandirana rugosa
TACCTGTCCTCCCTAACTACCTGTCCTCCCTACCTACCTGTCCTCCCTACCTACCTGTCCTCCTTACCTACCTGTCCTCGTGCCAAAAAGGGGGGCTCTAGGCACCCCACAACAAATGCCCCCAGAGCCCAAACTAGTGCCCCCTTCCAGGCATGCACAGCATAGGAAAGATGGAGTCTCATCCATCCATTTCTCCTGTCCATCCATCCCTCCTGTCCATCCATTCCTCCTGTCCATCCATCCCTCCTGTCCATCCATCCCTCCTGTCCATCAATCCCTCCTGTCCATCAATCCCTCCTGTCCATCAATCCCTCCTGTCCATCAATCCCTCCTGTCCATCAATCCCTCCTGTCCATCCACCCTTCCTGTCCACCCATCCCTCCTGTCCACCCATCCCTCCCGTCCATCCTTCCTGTCCACCCATCCCTCCTGTCCATCCATCCCTCCTGTCCATCAATCCCTCCTATCCATCCATCCCTCTTGTCCATCCATCCCTCCTGTCCATCCATCCCTCCTGTCCATCCATTTCTCCTGTCCATCCATCCCTCCTGTCCATTCATTTCTCCTGTCCATTCATTTCTCCTGTCCATCCATCCCTCCCGTCCCTCCTGTCCATCCATCCCTCCTGTCTAGCTAGAGTAGGGACAGCTCTGACAGTTTCAGTGTAGGGTAGTGTAGGGTAGTGAGATAGAGTCAGCAATCTTTGCATTAGTGTATAACTAAAGTAGGGACAGTTCACATAGCGTCAGTGTAGTGAACACCGTCTATTTTATTGCATTACTGCAAGATTAACGCCATTTACTTCTGTGTGCGTTACTGCCGGTTTAACGCCATATAGTTCTGTGTGCATTACTGCCAGTTTAACACAATATAGTTCTAAGTGCGTTACTGCAAGTTTAACGGCATTTACTTCTGTATGCATTACTGCCAGTTTAACGCCATATAGTTCTAAGTGCGTTACTGATCGTTTAACGCCATTTACTCCCGTGTGCATTACTGCCAGTTTAACACTATATAGTTCTAAGTGCGGTCCTGCCAGTTTAACGCCATTTACTTCTGTGTGCGTTACTGCCAGTTTAACGCCGTATAGTTCTAAGTGCATTACTGCCAGTTTAACGCTATAAATTCTAAGCGCGTTACTGCCAGTTTAACGCCATTTACTTCTGTGTGCGTTACTGCCAGTGTAATGGCATATAGTTCTAAGTGCATTACTGTCAGTTTAAAGCCATATAATTCTAAGTGCATTACTGCCAGTTTAACGCTATTTACTCCTATGTGCATTACTGCCAGTTTATCGTCATATAGTTCTAAGTGCGTTACTGCCAGTTTAACGCCATTTACTTCTGTGTGCATTACTGCTAGTTTAACACCATATATTTCGAAGTGCATTACTGCCAGTTTAACGCCATATAGTCCTAAGCTTATTATTACCAGTTTAACGTCATTTACTTATGTGTGCGTTACTGCCAGTTTAGCGACATATAGTTCTAAGTGCTTTACTGCCAGTTTAACGCCATTTACTTCTGTGTGTGTTACTGCCAGTTTAATGTCATATAGTTTTAAGTGCATTACTGCCAGTTTAACACCATATAGTTCTAAGTGTGTTACTGCCAGTTTAACGCCATTAACTTCTGTGTGCGTTACTGCCAGTTTAACGGCATATAGTTCTAAGTGCCTTACTGCCAGTTTAATGCAATTTACTTCTGTGTGTGTTACTGACAGTTTAACGTCATATAGTTTTAAGTGCATTACTGCCAGTTTAACGCCATATAGTTCTAAGTGCGTTACTGCCTGTTTAACGCCATTTACTTCTGTGTGTGTTGCTACCAGGTTAATGGCATATAGTTCTAAGTGCGTTACTGCCAGTTTAACGCCATTTACTTCTGTGTGCATTAATGGCAGTATAAAGGCATATAGTTCTAAGTGCGTTACTTCTAGTTTAACGGCATATAGTTCTAAGTGCGTTACTGCCAATTTAACGCCATTTACTTCTGTATGCATTAATGCCAGTTTAACATCATTTACTTCTGTGTGTGTTACTGCCAGTTTAATGCCATATAATTCTAAGTGTGTTACTGCCAGTTTAATGCCATTTACTTCTGTGTGCATTAATGCCAATTTAATGCAATATAGTTTTAAGTGCATTACTGCCAGTTTAATGCCATTTACTTCTGTGTGCGTTACTGCCAGTTTAACGCCATATAGTTCTAAGTGCAATACTGCCCGTTTAACGCCATGTCATTTTAAGTGTGTTACTGCCAGTTTAACGCCATTTACTTCTTTGTGCGTTACTGCCAGTTTAATGCCATGTAGTTCTGTGTGCGTTACTGCCAGTTTAATGCCATATAGTTCTAATTGTGTTACTGCCAGTTTAACGTCATTTACTTCTGTGTGCGTTACTGCCAGTTTAAAGCCATATAGTTTTAAGTGCATTACTGCCAGTTTAACGCCATTTACTTCTGTGTGCCTTACTGACAGTTTACTGCCACATAGTTCTAAGTGCGTTATTGCGAGTTTAACTCCATTTACTTCTTTGTGCATTACTGCCAGTTTAACGCCATATACAGTATCTCACAAAAGTGAGTACACCCTCACATTTTTGTACATTTTTTATTATATCTTTTCATGTGACAACACTGAAAAAATGACACTTACAGCTTGTATAACAGTGTAAATTTGCTGTCCCCTCAAAATAACTTAACACACAGCCATTAATATCTAAAACGCTGGCAACAAAAATATGTACACCCACTAAGTGAAAATGTCCAAAATGTACCCTATTAGCCATTTTACCTTCCCGGTGTCATGTGACTTGTTAGTGTTACAAGATCTCAGCTGTGAATGGGGAGCAGGTGTGTTAAATTTGGTGTTATCGCTCTCACTCTCTCATACTGGTCACTGGAAGTTCAACTTGGCACCTCATGGCAAAAAACTCTGAGGCTCTGAAAAAAAATTGTTGCTCTACATAAAGATGGCCTAGGCTATAATAAGATTGCCAAGACCCTGAAACTGAGCTGCAGCATGGTGGCCAAGACCATACAGCGGTTTAACAGGACAGGTTCCACTCAAAACAGGGCTCGCCATGGTTGACCAAGGAGGTTGAGTGCACGTGCTCAGCGTCATATCTAGAGGTTATCTTTGGGAAATAGACTCATGAGTGCTGCCAGCAATGTTTCAGAGGTTGAGGGGGTGGGGAGTCAGCCTGTCAGTGCTCAGACCATACGCCACACACTGCATCAAATTGGTCTGCATGGCTGTAGCCCCAGAAGGAAGTTTCTTCTAAAGATGATGCCCAAGATAGCCCACAAACAGTTTGCTGAAGGCAAGCAGACTAAGGACACGGATTACTGGAACCATGTCCTGTGGTCTGATGAGACCAAGATAAACTTACTAGATTCAGATGGTGTTAAGCAACCAGGTGAGGAGTACAAAGACAAGTGTGTCTTGCCTACAGTCAAGCATGGTGGTGGGAGTGTCATGGCCTGGGGTTGCATGAGTGCTGTTGGCACTGGGGAGCTACAGTTCATTGAGAGAACATGAATGCCAACATGTACTGTGACATACTGAAGCAGAGCATGATCCCCTCCCTTTGGAGACTGGGCCGCAGTGTGGTATTTTAACATAACAACCCCAAACACACCTCTAAGACGACCACTGCCTTGCTAAAGAAGCTGAAGGTAAAGATGATGGACTGGCCAAGCATGTCTCCAGATCTAAAACCTATTGAGCATCTGTTAGGCATCCTCAAATGGAAGGTGGAGGAGCACATGGTCTCTAACATCCACCAGCTCTGTGATGTTGTCATAGAGGAGTGGAAGAGGACTCCAGTGGCAACCTGTAAAGCTCTGGTGAACTCCATGCCCAAGAGGATTAAGGCAATGCTGGAAAATAATGGTGGCCACACAAAATATTGACACTTTGGGCCCAGTTTGGACATTTTCACTTAGGGGGTGTACTCACTTTTGTTGCCAGTGGTTTAGACATTAATGGCTGTGTGTTGAGTTATTTTGAGATGACAGCAAATTTACACTGTTAGACAAGCGGTACACTCACTACTTTACATTGTAGCAAAGTGTAATTTCTTCAGTTTTGTAACATGAAAAGATATAATAAAATATTTACAAAAATGTGAGGGGTGTACTCACTTTTGTGAGATACTGTAGTTCTAAGTGCGTTACTGCCAGTTTAAGACCATTTAATTCTGTGCGTCACTGCCAGTTTAACACCATATAGTTTTAAGTGCGTTACTGCCAGTTTAACGCAATTTACGTCTGTGTGCGTTACTGCCAGTTTAACGCCATATAGTTCTAAGTGCGTTACTGCCAGTTTATGGCCATATAGATCTAAGTGTGTTACTGCCAGTTTAACGCTATTTACTTCTGTGTGCGTTGCTGCCAGTTTAACGTCATATAGTTCTAAGTGCGTTACTGCCAGTTTAACTCCATTTACTTTTGTGCATGTTACTACCAGTTAAATGCCATATAGTTCTAAGTGTGTCACTGCTAGTTTAATGCCATTTACTTCTGTGTGCATTAATGCCAGTTTAACTGCATATAGTTCTAAGTGCGTAGCTGCCAGTTTAACGCCATTTACTTCTGTGCGCGTTACTGCCAGTTTAACGCTATATAGTTCAATGTGCATTACTGCCAGTTTAATGCCATATAGTTCTAAGTGCGTTACTGCCAGTTTAATGCCATTTACTTCTTTGTGTGTTACTGCCAGTTTAACGCCATATAGTTCTAAGTGCGTTACTGCCAGCCTAACACCATTTGCTTCTGTATGCGTTACTGCCAGTTTAACGCCATTTACCTTTGTGTTCGTTACTGCCAGTTTAACGTCATATAGTTCTAAGTGCGTTACTGCCAGTTTAACGCCATTTACTTCTGTGTGCGTTACTGCCAGTTTAACGCTATATAGTTTTGTGGGTCACTGCACGTTTAACGCCATATAGTTTTGTGCGTCACTGTACGTTTGGCGCATTATATTGCAGTATCTTATAGTGTATATGTGTAGTGTGAGTACTCAAAGTAAAGTGCACCAAACACCCCTTTACAATGATTGAAGTGCATCTACATACAGATTTCCACTTCTTCTAAACATTTGCTAATAATCACCGCCCCCTCCCTCCCAATAATGTCTGGGAGGACAAGAAGAAGAGGCAGACATTCCCTTGGCACTGTAAAGGGACCAGCAACAAATGTGTCCACAGTCAAAGGTGGACATGGTGGTCAGTCCTCAGGCAGGGCATCATTTCCTCTGTTTAGTGAGTTTGCCCATGCTATCCAGCCACAGCATGCAGAGGAGGTGGTGGACTGGCTTACTAAACCTTCCTCATTCCCATCATCCTCTGTCACGCAAGCAGAGACAAGTGTGAAATCCCCTGCAGTTGCCACAGTGGATAAACCTGCCGCCTTTTCCACATCTATTCCTGCCATAGCCCCAACATCAGCCATGGAGGAGGAGTCATTTGACCACAGCATCAGCCACTTGCTCTTTGATGATGCCCAGCCATTACTGGATTCAGATGTTGGTTCTGAGGTTGAGGATGACAAGAACATGAGCCTAAAGAGAGGGGAGAACACTGGTAGATAAATTGGCATTCATGTTCCCCCAGCCGCAGCATATTGCCCCGTTGTCTCCAATGGTAATGATGATGGAGATGATGAGGTCACTGATGCGACTTGGGTGCCAGATAGAGCAGAGAAGGAAACTGAAAATGAGGCGGCACAACCCCAAGCAGGCCGACATCAAGAAAGAGTAGAGAACAGACACCCTATTCCACCATATTCTGCAGCTGTTCTCTCCCAGCCCACTCCCAAAAGCTCAGCTTGCTGGGCCTTTTTTAGCACATCTGCAGCAGATCGCACTGTTGCTATCTGCAAACTGTGTCTCAGCCACATCAAACATGGCAAAACACCAGCCATTTGGGTACCACATGCTTAACAAGTCATTTAACGTCCAAGCACTTGCCTGTTGGCAAGAGCACCTAAAAAACACACAAAAGGGGCACAAATCTGTGCCTCCTCCTTACCCACTTCAGTCTGCCCCTGCTATACCGAGTCATTACCTCTCAGCAGCCTCCACTGACAGGGATGATAGCATAGCACAGGGTGTCCCAGGTCCTAGCAGCACATCTGCCAGCAGCACACCACCAGCTGTAGACTGTAGCCCACAAATTTCTCTGTCCCATCTGCTACAGCGGAAAAAAAATAAAGTCCCTGCCACACCACATGCCCAGCGTCTAAATGAAAGCTTGTCAAAGCTGTTGGCTCTCCAAATTTTGCCTTTCAGCCTGGTGGATTCTGCCCCTTACGTGAATTTGCACAATGTGCTGTACCGCAATGGCAGGTTCCCAGTCGCTACTACTTTTCACGTAAGGCCTTTCCATCTCTCTAACATCACGTGGAATGTTCTGGCATCATTGGGCTAGGCAGTCAGACATAATATCCACCTTACTGCTGACACGTGGTGCAGCAAGCATGGGCAGGGATGATATATTTCGTTCACAGCACACTGGGTAACGCTGTTTGCAACTCGAAGGGATGCAGGACAGGGCCCAGTGCTGCAACTTGTTGTGCCCAGCACACAGGGCACTGGAGGCAGAGCAGCAGGGGGAAGAGGAGGACTTCCTTTCCTCTCAAGGCCCACTTATGCAGACTCCCTCATTGCTATGTCACAGAACACACAAGAGGAGAGAGGGGAGGAGGATGAGCAGGAGGATTCTAAAACGGTTGCATGCTTTGAAGAAGAGGAAAACGTGTCAATCTGTAAGCGATGGCTTTCCAACCCCAGGACCCTTGGGAGTAGTACGTGGCTGGGAGGAGGAAGTTCTAAACGCTGAGTGACCCTGAGGAGTCTGCTTCTCAAGCCTCAGAAAATTAGAGGCGCATGAGAAACCTCATGCTTCAAAGCCTGTGAAATGACCCAAGAATACGTGGCATAAAGGAGAATGACCATTACTGGTTAGCAACCCTCCTTGACCACTGTTCTAAGGGGAAGGTGTCGGAACCCATCCCGTCCCCACAGTGCAGAAGATAAAATCACTTGAGGACAAGTTAAAGAGGATTTTATTCCCTCCTTCCAAGGCTGCCTAGCTTTGAGGGTTTTCAATAATTTCATCTGTAACAATGTTTTTGGTATAGGTTTAATGGGCACAATTAACACCCAAATACTTTTTTTCAGCACCTGTTTGACAGGTGCATATCATTGCAATTTTTTTGGCCTTCATCAAGAGCACCTCTATAGGGTTACGGTGGGAAGGCACCACCGACATCTAAAGACCAATTTTTCTATACCTGTTTGACAGGTGCATATCATTGCATTTTTTTTACAGAAAGGCCAATTCTTGCCTTCATGAAGAGCACCTCTATAGGGTTATGGTGTGAAGACACCACCGACACCCAAAGCCTAATTTTTACGCACCCGTTACTTCTATCCAAAGTCAAAGTGACAAGAGAATTTATCCAAAAAATCTCTAATCTTGTTCCCAGTGCACTATATTGTGGCCTCATCATACACACTGGCTCCCCAGCTGTTGCTGAGCAAAATAAAGACAGCTTGCTGGGTAAATGTCTTTTTTTTACCTTATTAATTGCAATTATTGCTGCAGCAGCTTCTAGACACTGTACAGATCTGCCACTTTACAGGTAGACTAAGGGGACCCCCAGGCAATATATTGGAAGGAATTTTTCATTTTTATGCTTTCACAAAAATCCAAATATCACTGCTCATTTAAAAATGACGGTTTTAAAAAAAAAATGTTATTGATGCATGTCCCCCAGGGCAGGACGCGGACCCCTATAAACATTGTATGCACAGTTATTGCATATAAGCCTTCAAAATAGGCACTTTTGATTTTTGATGTTCGGGTCCCATTGTCCTTAATGGGGTTCGTTATTCGGGTCTGAATTTTTGCAGTGTTCGAAAGTTCTGGTGCAAACCGAACAGGGGTCCGTTCAGCCTATCCCTAACAAAGACTGCCATGGGCAGACACAGGATAAAAATGAACCCCAGACATTTTGTTTCTGAGTGGCAGCCACTGACAATGAAAAAAAGGCATTAAAAAGCTTGAGTTCTTTAATAGAATTAAAATGGCATTAAACACAAAAGCAAACTTTTATAATATTGCAAATAAAATAATAAAAATCAGCGTATGGGATTTAAATATCTAGGCAGCTAACGTCAAGGTTTGACATACAGAAACCCAAAAGAGTGTGCAAAGTGAAAATATAGCACTACATTTTCATGTTGAACATGTATTACAGTATATTGTAACTTACCAATTGTTAGATTCTGCTTTAGTTTCATTTTTTGGGCTTTCTTTCTTCTATTTCCATCTGGCAATCCAGCTGACAAGTCTGTTGTTTTTCATAAGTTCAAGCTCTCCAGCAGAATGTATCAGTTTACATGAATGAGACAAACCACTTAACACTGGCAGGGTTTATTAAATTGATCAGCTTTTATTTATACATGAAAAATCTTTATCTCAAAAAGTGAAATCAGTTTGCTGTAACTGATTATAAAGTGTGAGATGGAGTGTGGCTTCAATTTGGTAGTATATCTAAATTTCCAAATACATTTAACACTACCCTTTCCCCGAGACCGACAATGCTGCTGTCTGCTGTGCCTCCCATGCTCATTCAGTCAGAGTGTCTCTCAGGAGGTGTTACTGGCTCGATCACTAGTTAAAAACAGAGGGAAAATAGCCAAAGAATAGAAAACTGATGCAGTCACTACTACATCTAATGATTAAAAATTAAACCACGCTCCCACAAATACAATAGTATAAGGTGCAACGCAATCAAAAAGTATTGTTAAAGTGCAATATGTAAAAGTGATCTGTGAAAAACTCAGTTCCACATTAATGAACTAGATAAATAAATAAATAAATAAGTGTATGGTTCAATACATAAAAGAAGTTCAAAATATGTTAATATCTTGGTGCAAAATAGTCCATATCCAATATGCTAAGAAGAAAACAGTTCATAAGTACAGAAAAGTGCCAGGTTTCTTGAAGTTGGCAGTGCAAATCAGCAAGGTATACTGGGTGACATTCGTCTTCACCAACACCAGTGTCACATCCCACTTAGTTTTTATTTGCATACATGACATTTTGTCTGGTATACGTGCAGCCCCACCATAATACTTGCACTAAAATTGCGCGGTTAACAGAACCATATAAAGTTCCAATCTGTTATTTGTTATATCTAATGATTGGTAAGCTACATTATATTACATTTTTGTTTTAGGTTTAATACCACTTTAGTCCCGTTTCACATATATGAGATGCGGGAACCAGCACAACTCACGTGCGGGTTCCCGCATCGCATGTCACTCACATTCAGTTCACAGTTTGTATGGCTGCATTTGCATTGCACAGACATCGCATGTGATCTGCACAGCAATGCGGTGCGCATCACATGCAATGTTTGTGTTCGCACAAGTGTGAACCCAGCCTCAATCTCTCTCAATGGTACTAAAATGAATACTGTTCAAAAGCCATTGAGAGCATAAAAACAGCATGTTCTGATACACCCATATAACTTTAAAAAAAAATTACATAAAAAAAATGTGCTGAATAATAATAACAGTAATAAACACTACAATCTCGTTTTTATTAGCCTCAAATTCTGCAGGCAAAAAGTTAAAGTTAAAAAGCATTAAAACAAGAATAAATTTGAATTTTGGACTGCTCAGCACATATAAACTAGATTTAAACTGATGCTATTTATATACAGTATCTCACAAAAGTGAGTACACCCCTGACATTTTTGTAAATATTTTTTATATCTTTTAATGTGACAACACTGAAGAAATTACACTTTGCTACAATGTAAAGTAGTGAGTGTACAGCTTGTATAACGGTGTAAATGTGTTGTCCCCTCAAAATAACTCAACACAGCCATTAATGTCTAAACCACTGGCAACAAAAGTGAGTACACCCCTAAGTGAAAATGTCCAAATTGGGCCCAAGTAGCCATTTTCCCTCCCTGTTGTCATATGACTCATTAGTGTTACAAGGTCTCAGGTGTGACTAGGTAGCAGGTGTATTAAATTTGGTGTTATCGCTCTCACTCTCTCATACTGGTCACTGGAAGAACTCTCTGAGGATCTGAAAAAAAGAATTGTTGCTCTACATAAAGATGGCCTAGGCTATAAGAAGACTGGCAAGACCATGAAACTGAGCTGCAGCACGGTGGCCAAGACCATACAGCGGTTTAAGAGGACAGGTCCCACTCAGAACAGGCCTCGCCATGGTCGACCAAAGAAGTTGAGTGCAGTGCTCAGCATCATATCCAGAGGTTGTTTTTGGGAAATAAACATATGAGTTCTGCCAGCATTGCTGCAGAGGTTGAAGGGGTGGAGGGTCATCCTGTCAGTCCTCAGACCATTTTCTGCACACTGCATCCCAGAAGGAAGCCTCTTCTAAAGATGATGCACAAGAAAGCCTACAAACAGCTCGCCAAAGACAAGCAGATTAAGGACATGGATTATGACATGACATGTCCTGTGGTCTGATGAGACCAAGATAAACTTATTTGGTTCAGATGGTATCAAGCGTGTGTGGCGGCAACCAGGTTAGAAGTACAAACACAAGTGTGTCTTGCCTACAGTCAAGCATGGTGGTGGGAGTGTCATGGTCTGGGGCTGCATGAGTGATACCGGCACTGGGGAGATACAGTTCATTGAAGGAACCATAAATGCCAACATGTACTGTGACATACTGAAGAAGAACATGATCCCCTCCCTTCGGAGATTGGGCCGCAGGGCAGTATTCTAACATGAAAACGACCCCAAACACACCTCCAAGACATCCACTGCCTTGCTAAAGAAGCTGAGGGTAAAGGTGATGGACTGACCAAGCATGTCTCCAGACCTGAACCCTATTGAGCATCTGTGGGGCATCCTCAAACGGAAGGTGGAGGAGCGCCAGGTCTCTAACATCCATTAGCTCCGTGATGCCGTCATGGAGGAGATGAAGAGGACTCCAGTGGAAACCTGTGAAGCTCTGGTGAACTCCATGCCCAAGAGCGTTAAGGCAGTGCTGGAAAATAATGGTGGGCACACAAAATATTGACACTTTGGGCCCAATTTGGACATTTTCACTTAGGGGTGTACTCACTTTTGTTGCCAGCGGTTTAGACATTAATGGCTGTGTGTTGAGTTATTTTGAGGGGATGGCAAATTTAAACTGCTATACAAGCTGTACACTCAGTACTTTACATTGTAAAAAGATATAATAAAATATTTACAAAAATGTGAGGGGTGTACTCACTTTTGCAAGATACTGTAGATTTATATAGTCAAACAATAATAAGCATAATCTAGAACACTGACACAAGCTTCAAGGTATGTTCAGCTATTTTAAAGCAAATCGTTTTAAGCGCTTGTATTTTATGCATGGGATGTCCTTTCTGTATTCAAAGCTAGTTTTGTAAAATTCTTATAGAATTAAATATTTTGATGGTGGAATCAGAATTATAGCTGGAAAATCTTTTCAAATAAAATAATTGTGCTTTTCTTCAAAATTCCGGCTATTAGGAAATGTGATACTGAAAAAAAGTATATTTAAATAAAAAGTCTTGAACACGATTTGAAGATGCAGCTGGATGAAGGAAAGTAGGTGGTCCGATGTCTTTTTAATAGCAATTTCTATAAAACTAGTGTCTGCAAATGGTAATTTTTAGCAAAAAGTTCCCATTAATTGGTAATTTCAGAGTTGCTTTTTACAGTGTTTCACATTTAATACTGAACCATAAGGGACTTTTTTGGTTGTGAATGATAATTATGTTGTATGAGCACTTAATTTATATGCAAATTAAATTATGTTTGAATTGTATTTCAGCTAAAGCAGGAGAAAAAAAATACAATTGCAATAGATTATTAGACAGCAGAAAAAGAAGGTTTGAATGAAAACATGTATTAGTTTTTTTCTATAAATTTAATAGAATTTAAGTTATATCGTAGTAATTACTTCTCAACAAAAACAAGCAGAGTACATTTCTTTCAAACAACAAAATTCAAATGGTTAGTTATGGAAAGTTGTCTCTATTGTATTGTATTTTTTTATATGATAAAAAAGGCTAACTTCCTGGCAAAGTAATTGCCTTTATATTGTTATAAGTAGAGTAGCATAACAATTATTTAAAAATCTTGCTAATATTATTGTATTAATGCTGCTTAGGTAATTGAACTAGAAGGGGTTTGACTTCCTCTTGATGACACAATATTTCATTTTTTAACCACAGAATGAAAATAAAAGCTGCACTAAGCATCTGGAAATATGTAAGATAATAGACTAACGATACATGTTATCAGGCAGGTATCCTCCAAAACACCCGAACCACAGTATACAGCAGGTGTTTTAAACCTGGGCTCCATGGAACCTAGGTCTTCTAGAGTTTGCTAGGGGTTCTTCAAGCAGTGAGCAGTATCAGATTGATCTCCCATCTACAATGGCCACCAATGTAAGGAGGCAATTTATTTTTTGTTTAAAAACATTTTATTTGGTACGGACAAGAGAGTGGTACAAAAATACAATTTTTGACAAGTCATGAGAGAAGATATCTACAGGCGGTCCCCTAGTTACAAACATCTGACTTACAAACGACTCCTACTTACAAACGGAGGGAGACAACAGGAAGTGACAGGAAATCTTCCCCTAGGAAGGGAAATTCACTCCTGTAAGAGTTATTATGGGAAAAAGGGGTCTCCACTGATGCTTTATTACCAAGGTTTGTTTCCACAACAACCCAAAATTTTCAAAATCCAATTATTATTGGAACAGGAAGTGAGGTGAAATCTTCTGAACAGAAACATAGACAGCAAAACAAACATTACAGGAGTGTTACCCCTTCCCTATGCTATCCAAAATGCTTAAAAATAATTTTTTTTGGCTGGAGCTACACTTAAAAAATGTTCCTGTTCCGACTTACAAACAAATTCAACTTATGAACAAACCTACAGTCCCTATCTTGTTTGTAACCCGGGGACCGCCTGTATTACATATATCTAGAGTTGAGCAGACACCTGGATGTTCGGGTTTGGCCGAACTTCTCAAAAAAGTTTGAGTTCGGCCCCGAACTTGACCCGAACTTGACCCCGAACCCCATTGAAGTCAATGGTGACCCAAACTTTTGGGCACTAAAATGGCTCTAAAAAAAGTCCTGGAAAGGGCTAGAGGCCTGCAAAAGGAAGCAAAATGGGGGTAACAGTATGACAAGTGCCCTGCAAACAAATGTGGATAGGGAAATAACTTAAAATCACATAAAAAAAAAAATAAAAAATGGAGGAGGTGGATGTGGAGTAGGAGGTTGAGGTTGAGGAGGTGGTGACCGCGGCGGTGTAGGTGGAAGTGGCGGTGGAGGAGGAGGTAGCCTAACACTGTTTTTTGTTTGTTTGTTTGTTTGTTTTTTCTAATTGGGGTAGCCCCCAAAATATTGAGACATATTAAAAAAAAAAAAAAAGAATATGTTTACTTAACTATACCAATGGCTGTGTGAGGCCGGTATAAATGCCTATTCTGCACAAGCTACAGCCAAGTCTTGTGGGATTCATGCCTGGTTCATTTTAATAAACGTTAGCTTGTCCACGTTGGCTGTGGACAGGCGGCTGCGCTTGTCTGTGATAACGCCCCCTGTCGTGCTAAACACACGTTCAGAAAATACACTGGCTGCAGGGCAGGCCAGCCCCTCCAAAGCATAAAGGGCAAGCTCAGGCCATGTGCCCAATTTGGAGACCCAGAAGTTGAATGGGGCAGACCCATCAGTCAGTACGTATAGGCGTGTGCACAAATACATGCTGCTGAAATGCTGCCTCCTGCTAAGACGTTGCCTATCAGCTCGTGGGGCTGTTTGTTGTGGCGTGCTGCTGACAAAGCTTTTCCACATTTCGGCCATGCTAGCCCTGCCTTCAGAGGTGCTGGCGGTGCCACAGCTGCGTTGGTGACCTCTTCCTCCTCCTCTGACTTCGCCTTGTGCTTCCACTGAGTCCCCAGTGTCATTTGGGAATGTCCTCTGCAGCGCATCTACCAGCATGCGCTAGTAGTCACCCATCTTACGATCACGCTCCAGTCCTGGCCCTGTTGGTGGAGTACTCGAAACACAATATGGTAGACAGGTCTCGCATGCAGGCCCACTCGTTGGTGGTGAAGTGGTGCTGTTCCGCAGAGCGACTGACCCGTTCGTGCTGCAGCTGAAACTTCACTACTGCCTGCTGCTGCTCGCACAGTCTCACCAGCATGTGCAAGGTGGACCGGGAAGGCCGAAGCTCTGCTGCAGCGCAGACAGGCGAGCAGCAGCAGGGTGAGAACGCCGAAAGCGCGCACAGATGGCCCGCACTTTCTGCAGCAGCTCTGACATATCCGGGTAGTTTTTTAGAAATTTCTGCACCACCAAATTCAGCACATGCACCAGGGAAGGGATGTGCTTCAAACCGGCTAGGCTCAGGGCTGCTACGAGATTTCGCCCATTATCGCACACCACTAGGCCGGGCTTGAGGCTCAGTGGCAACAACCACTCATCCGTCTGTTATTCAATGCCCATCCACAGCTCATGCGCAGTGTGGGGTTTATCCCCCAAATATATCAGTTTTAAAACAGCCTGCTGTTGTTTCCCCCTGGATGTGCTGAAGTTGGTGGTGAAGGTGTTACGCTGACCGAATGAGGAGGAGGAAGCGGAGTAGGAGGAGGCAACAGGAGGCCAAGAGAAATGCCCTGCAATCCTCGGTGGCGGAAGGACATGCACCAAACTGCTATCCGCCTCAGGCCCACCCGCCACTACATTTGCCCAGTGTGCAGTTAGCGAGATATAGCATCCCTGCCCGTGCTTACTGGTCCATGTATCAGTGGTTATGTGGACCTTGCCACAGATGGTGTTGCTCAGTGCACACTTGATCTTGTCTCCGACTTGTTTGTGCAGGGAAGGGATAGCTCGCCTGGAAAAGTAGTGGTGGCTGGGAACCACGTACTGTGGGACAGCCACCGCCATCAGGTTTTTAAAACTGTCCGTGTCCACCAGACGGAATGACAGCATTTCAAAGGCCAGGAATTTTGAAATGCTGGCATTCAGGGCCAGGGATCGCGAGTGGGTAGGGCGGTACTTCCTCTTTCTCTCCAGTGTTTGGGAGATGGACAGCTGTAAGCTTCCATGGGACCATGTGGAAATGCTTGAGGACGGTGGCGGACATGGTGGCGTTGCTGTCACATCATCTGTTTACTGGGTGGCAGGTGACACTGGCACTGTAGAGGTGGAGGAAGTGGCCGAGGCAGCAGCAGAAGAGGAAGCAGGAGGAGACCGAGACCTTTCTTGGATTTTGAGGTGCTTATTCCACTGCAGCTTGTGCTTTGCATGTAGATGCTTGGTCATGCAGGTTGTGCTCAGGTTTAGAACATTTATGCCTTGCTTCAGGCTCTGATTGCACAGCGTGCAAACCACTCCTGTCTTGTCGTCAGCACATTGCCTGAAGAACTGCCACACCAGGAAACTCCTTTGAGCTGCCTTTGGTGTGCTAGGTCCCTGGGTGCGGTGGGTAGTAGCAGGCATACTGTCTAGGGGACGGTTGCTCCGCTTTTGCAACCAGCTTCCTCTTTTGCTGTGCTGGTGCCTCTGTGTGATCACCACCCCTTCCTCCAAACTGCACACGTCACTCACATGACCTTCATTCCATGTGGGGTCTAGGACCACATCATCCTCCACATCATCTTCCACCCACTCTTCACCACTGCCCTCCTTGTCAGTCTGCACACTGTAGAAAGCCGCAGCAGTTGGCACCTGTGTTTCGTCATCATCAGAGACATGCTGCGGTGGTGTTTCCATGTCCTCATCCTGAAACAGAAGTGGTTGGGCATCGGTGCACTCAATGTCTTCCACTTCTGGGGCAGGGCTATGTGGATGGCCCATGGAAAGCACACCAGCAGAGTCATCAAAAAGCATAAGAGACTGCTGCATGACTTGGGGCTCAGACTGCTTGGCTGATTTACAAGGGGCTGAGGTGAAAGACAGATGGCCATGGGGTTCAGGTGCCAACTCTGAGCTTTCAGCAAGGGACCAGGTGGGAGACAATGTGAAGGAACTGGAGGCATTGTCAGCCACCCAATCTACTATCGCCTGTACTTGTTCTGGCCTCACCATTCATTGAGCGGCATTCGGGCCTACCATATAACGTTGAAGGTTCTGTCGGC
>BLSH010134623.1:339191-349780 GCA_018402905.1 Glandirana rugosa
AAATTTTTTTTTTTATAATATTTATGATGTAAACGCCTATCGCCACGTAAAGAACGTGTTTTTATTTTTCACGCAGATGTAACGATCAATTTTTTTTTTTTTCTTATTATTAAATAGTAAGAAAAACATAATAATAATAATTATTTATCACGATGTATCATGTAAACGTGAAACGACACGTAAAGGAAAAAAAGGGTGTTTATCTCGAAAGAAAACCACCATAAACTAGGGGAGACGCAGTAAAGACTAGCGGCGATATTTGTTTTCTTCTCGCTGTTAAAACGTTTTTTTGGGTTTAAAGAATGAACAACGATTTTTTGTTTAGGTTTTTTTTAATCAATAAACGCCGATTGCGATTTTTTTTAATCGCAAATATGAGGAAGAATATAAATTGGCCAAAAACGGTGAAAAAAAATGTTTTTTTATATTTTTTTTTTGGATTTGTTTTTTAGCAACAAGTAAGAAATTTGGGTTTTTTTGCAAAATTGTCGCTCTTCTTTTGTTTATAGCGGCGATCAGAAATGACGCAGAGGGGATCAAATACCACCAAAAGAAAGCTCTATTTGTGGGAAAAAAAGGAAATGCACAGCAAAGTGCAAATGTACTATGTAGCACTATTTATTAATAATAATAATACAAAAAGAATGATAAATTATTATTCTTTTTTTTTTTTTAACTAGCAATGTAGACGCACTTTTTATTTTTGTGCAAGAAATGCACCGCTATCCGCAAATGTAGTATTTATAATATTTTTTTTTTTAAACCAGCAATGTAGACGCACTTTTTATTTTTGTGCAAGAAATGCACAGCAAGGTGAAAATGTACTATGTAGCACTATTTATTAATAATAAAAAAAAGAATAATAAATTATTATTCTTATTTTTTTAAACCAGCAATGTAGACACACTTTTTAATTTTGTGCAAGAAATGCACCGCTGGCCGCAAATGTAGTTTTTGGAATATTTTTTTTTTTTAAACCAGCAATGTAGACACACTTTTTATTTTTGTGCAAGACATGCACAGCAAGGTGCAAATGTACTATGTAGCACTATTTATTAATAATAAAAAAAAAGGATTAATAAATTATTATTCTTTATTTTTTAAACCAGCAATATAGACACACTTTTTATTTTTGTACAAGAGATGCACCGCTGGCTGCAAATGTAGTATTTAGAATGTTTTTTTTAAAAACTAGCAATGTAGACGCACTTTTTATTTTTGTGCAAGAAATGCACTGCTGGCCACAAATGTAGTATTGACAATATATTTTTTTTTTTAAACCAGCAATGTAGATGCACTTTTTATTTTTTGTGCAAGAAATGCACCGCTGGCCGCAAATGTAGTATTTAGAATTTTTTTTTTAAACCAGCAATGTAGACGCACTTTTTAATTTTGTGCAAGAAATGCCCCACTGGCCGCAAATTTAATATTTTGCACCAAAAAATATGTTTTTTTTTTCATTTGTCTAACTGTAAAAGCAGTATTTAAATATGCCAAAATGTTGCCAACTGAACTAACAGAACACGATTAAAGTAGTGTCCCTGACACACAAGCAGTTGCAAGTGCCGTGCACTTGCAAAAATGGCTGCTAACGCCCACCTAACAAACAGAAAAATTGCTTAGGTTTTATATGAGGCACTTTGCTTAGCAAACAAAATGTACTCTAGCAAACAAAAATCTCCTCTAGCACCCACCCACCAATAAATCACTGTTTTTAACAGATTTTCTAAAGCTAATATGTCCCTCACAGCAGCAGGAGGATCCTCTCCCTACACTAGTATGAGATGATTTTCTAAAGCTAATCTGTCCCTCCCAGCAGCAGCAGCATCCTCTCCTTACACTAGTATGAGATGATGTGACATGCAGCACTACGTGACTCCAGCTTATATAGAGGCTGGGTCACATGATACCAATCACAGGCATGCCATTAGTAGGCATGGCTGTGATGGCTTCTAAGGGCAAACGAGTGAAACGCTTGTTGATTGGCTGCCCTGCAGCTATTAAAAAGGCGTGAAAAAATACCGAACCTGGACTTTTTACCAAATGTCCGGGTTCGGCACACGAACACCCTAAAGTCTGGTACGAACCTGAACTTTACAGTTCGGGTTCGCTCAACTCTACATATATCAAATTTTCTGGTGACAAGTATAGAATAGACATGAAAACATAATTTCTCACTGACATCCAATGTAACTCGTCACTTCTAATCAACTTTCGCAGTTTGTTTTTCTTTCTGGTCAGTATTATTTGTTTAATTATTATTACTGCAGAGAGCAGAGGTATGTTATAAAATAACCTTCTCTGGAGGTCAAATACTCTAGTTAAGCCATTTTCTTTTTTTCAATGTAAAACGTTCTACACCTTACACGGTGATGTACATGACTTGTTGATGTAATCATTTTTGGCAAAGGTTTCATGAGACCTCAGAATGATTTCCATGGTTCCTCTAGAGTAAAAAGGTTGAAAAAGACGAGTATAGAGTATAATATCAATAAAGAGAAGTTAAAGGTTCTGTAACAGGTTGTCTAACAGCAGTTTTATGCTCTACACACATTTTCAAGGTTGATTTTAGGCATGAAGTTTATACAAGCTTTGACTAGTGGTGGAATTCTAAATAGTATGTAATAGTCTCATTCCCTTACAGCTCCCAATACCCCCTAAAAAGATACAGTCTTACTTTTCCTTGCACTTTGAGTTCTAATATCCCTGTTGTTTTCTCCCTGGCTCTTCCTTCTTCAAGGCTCCTGTTCCCATTTGTTGCTATTATTACTAAACAGTAGGGATGAGCCGAACACCCCCCGGTTCGGTTCTCACCAGAACACCACAAACGGGCAATAAGTCCATCCTCAAGACTCAGTAACTCAGTGGATTCTCAGTTGGAAAGGTCTCCAAGTCTGCTCTTGCCCCTAGATATTCCTGCACCATATAATGCAGATGCTGATGTTGGTTACTTGAACCTATCAGCCCTGGGTGCTGAGGACTGGAAAATTGTTTAAAGGTATCAGTCAGTCGGCCATCTTCTCCACCGCTCTTCCTCTGACTGAAGGAAGCCTCAGAAACACTTTGTCCAGTAGCAGGAAAAGGTAACCTCCCAGGGTCAGGAAAGGCATTGCACAAACTTTTTTCAAGCTATCCTGAAGATGTTTCATCCTTTGCTCCCTCTGCAAAGGCAGGATGAGCTCTGCAACTTTATCCTTGTAACGTTTATCAAGAAGGGTTGGCACCCAGGAATGAGCCCTCTCCTTGATACCACGAACCCTGGGGTCTTTTCGCAGGCTTTGCATAATCTGGGAGGCCATGCAGCATAAGTTTGAACAGACTTGAGAGTCCTCTGGGTCACTGAGGATGACATTGTCCGGAACTACCTTCTCCCAGCCACGTACAACTTGGGTTTCTCGGGACTGAAACAATGATCCCTTGAAGACTGCTGCGTGTTATCCTCTGTGTGTTTGGTGGCCCTGCAGGAATGCTATCTGCATAAAGGGGACCTTGAGAGGAAAGGAAGTCCTCCTCTTCCTCCTTCTGTTCAGCCTCAAGTGCCCTGTCCATGATTCCACGAAGCGTGTGCTCCAGCAGGAAGACTAGAGGGACAGTGTCACTGATGCATTCTCACTGTTCACCATCCTTGTGGCCTCCTCAAATTGTGACAGGACAATGCATGCATCCTTGATCATTAGCCACTGGTGTATTGAAAAAAAAAAACAAGCCCCCCTGAGTTTGTCCTGGTGCCATACTAACAGAGGTACTCATTGATGGCCCTCTGCTGTGCGTGCAGCCACCTCAGCTAGGCCAACCTTGAGATCCACCTGGTGGGCATGTCACAAATGAGGCAGTTGGTGGGCAGGTTCAATTCCTGCTGAATGTCAGTCAGCTGAGCACTGGCATTGTATGACTGATGGAAATGACCACAGACTTTTCTGGCCTGCCTCAGAACATCTGGTAAGCCTGGGCACCTGGTCAAGAAACGTTGCACCACCAAATTCAGGATGTGTGCCAAGCATGGAACATGTGTGAAGTGTCCCTGTCGGAGGGCAGAGAGAAGGTTGGTGTCATTAGCGCATACAACCATTCCTGCCTTAAGCTGACGTGGCGTCAACCACCTCTGAGCCTGCCCCCACAGAGCTGACAGAATCTCTGCCCCTGTGTGGCTTCTGTCCCCTAGGCAGACCAATTCAAGCACTGCATGGCATCTTTTAGCCTGACTGCTTGCGTATCCCCTAGAAAGCTTTGCAGACTATATGTGCACAGTACTGTAATAATGGGCCTCAGCCCACTCACCCAACAGGAACAATGGATGTAGATGATGAATCTGTTGCTTTGGAGGATGATGATACTCCAGCCCTCTGACTCCCGGAATCAGCTTCCACCGCCTTTCTCCTTGCGCTTCTCCCAGATCGATCGCTTTAGCTGCACCCAGGTCTAAGGAATAGGCTCCACTTGAAGCAGGGTAGGTCTCCCAGATTATCCGCTGAAGCGCTGCACAGTTGCAAACTGCCAAATCTGTGTAAGTAGGCTGCAACTCAGCTAACAGGACACACAGGGTCTTGCTTGATCGATCGCCGCCATCCAGAGAGAGCGTGCTAAGCCGCACCCTTTGCTTAAATAGACTCTCCCACAAGGCACTGCTTCTCCCAGGAACCTTCCTGTGCAGCTTGTCAGGAAAAGTCTCACCAGCTGTGGCGCTGCGGCTCCCATCTCCATGGGCTGCAGTTCCAGTATCCACCAGCGGGTGTCTCCCAGCAACCAGAAGCTCATGAGTCATCACCTGATACTTGTTGCAGGAGGGATATTTAAACCCTGTCTGCCATGTGCTGAGTGCCTTGGTGTTTGGTCTCTATGTTCCCCTGACCTGTGATCCCGTTTCCTGTATCTGGTATCCTGTATCCAGCATTCCTGGACCCCTGTTGCCTCGGTTGAGTCCCTCTGGCAGTGTTTTGCTCCTATGGTGCCCAAGCCTGGTGCCCGCTGTCCAGTCTGATGATCCAGTGCCCGCTGTCCAGCCTGATGATCTGGTGCCCGCTGTCCAGCCTTAAGATCCGGTGCCCGCTGTCCAGCCTGATTATCCGGTGCCCACTGTCCAGCCTGATGCTCCAGTGCCCGCTGTCCAGTCTGATGATCCAGTGCCCACTGTCCAGTCTGATGATCCAGTGCCCGCTGTCCAGTCTGATGATCCAGTGCCCGCTTTCCAGTCTGATGATCTGGTGCCTGCTGTCCAGTCTGATGGTCCGGTTGCCGTTGTCCAGCCATATGTTCCAGTGTCCGCTGTCTGCCTGATGATCCGGTGCCCGCTGTCCAGTCTGATTATCCGGTTCCCGCTGTTCTGTCTGATGATCCAGTGCCCGCTGTTCAGTCTGATGTTCGGGTGCCCGCTGTCCAACCTGATGATCCGGTGCTCGCTGTCCAGTCTGATGATCCGGTAGCCGTTGTCCAGCCTGATGTGCCTCTGCCTGCTGCTCAGCCTGATTATCTGGTGCCCACTGTCCAGTCTGATGATCTGGTGCCGCTTTCCAGTCTGATGATCCGGGGCCCATTGTCCAGTCTGACGATCCAGTGCCCATTGTCCAGCTTGATGTGCCTCTGCCCACTGCCCAGCCTGATGTGCCTCTGTTCACTGCCCAGCTTGATGTGCCTCTGCCCACTGCCCAGCTTGATGTGCCTCTGCCTGCTGCCCAGCCTGATGTGCCTCTGCCAGCTTCCCATCCTGATGTGCCTCTGCCCGCTGCCCAGCATGATTATCCGGTCCCTGATGCCCAGCCTGCCTCTAGACATTCTGTGCCCAGCAACCTGCCTGCCTCTGATGGTCTGCTGCCCAATGATAAGTCTACCTTTTATGATCTTGCTTATCTTCTCCCTACCACACTGCTGGGTTCTACTGACTATATGCCAGCTGCTCTATTAGATTGTTGTGCAAAGGCTAAGTGTCCACCTGTTAATGGGTCTGAAAACTCTGAACCCTCACGTGCCTTATATGAGTTACCTGCTTGGCCTAAGATTCTGTTGACAGTTGCCTCGGTTGAGTCCCTCTGGCAGTGTTTTGCTCCTATGGCGCCCAAGCCTGGTTGTCTGGACATACCCTTGGTAACTGATAGCTGCATTTGCCTTCATGGCCCTGGTTGTGGTAAGCTCCTAAGGAATGGCGGAGCATGATTTGTGCCTTGCCATGATCCAGGAGCAACTGCCACAGCTCCGGGTGTACTAGGAAACCCAGGTTGGGTAACCAGTGCCTCGGAAAGACCTAGTTGGCTTTTGATGTTCAGTGCAATCCTGGAAACCAAGCAAGTTATTTAGTTATGACAAGACACATCGATGTCTGTATTCCGGCATTGTTACATGACCCCAGGGCTAAGTTTGGAGATAATCAGTGTGACCCCAGCGTTGGGGTATCTGCTGTCTTGAGGGACTTGAGGTGTCAAATTTGGTACGTCTCAGGGAATCAGGCCAGCAGGACACCCAGCCAGTCGCTTGACCCCAACAGTGGGATACCCAGCCAGTTACCTGACACAGGTGGGGGGACATTTTACCTATCGATGGATCTTGGCAGTAGGGCATCTTGCTTAGAACCCGGCACTTCTTCAGCATACAGGGAAATTCTTCTGTGGACTTATGTAACAAAAGTTTTTTTATGGATTGGTTCAGCTATTGCTGTTTGGAGCATCCTGAGGCCACTCCTTGGGGGGGGGGGGTACTGTCAGGAAAAGTCTCACCAGCTGGTGGTGCTGTGGCTCCTGGATCCATGGGCTGCAATTCCAGTATCCACCAGTGGGTGTCAGTAAAGGTCTCACCTGTTGGTGGCACTGTGGCTCCTGGATCCATGGGCTGTAGTTCCAGTGTCCACCAGCGAGGGTCTCCCAGCAACCAGAAGCTCATGAGTCATCACCTCATTGCAGGATATGCATATTTAAACCCTGTCTGCCATGTGCTGAGTGCCTTGGTGTTTGGTCTCCATGTATCTCTGACCTGTGATCCTGTTTCCTGTATCAGGTATCCTGCATCCATTCCTGGACCCCTGTCTTGCAGCCTGATCCCTTCACACCTGCTCTCTCCGTCATCTGTTCCCTGTTTCTGCCCTGTCTTGCTCCCAGCTCCCTCTGACTGATCTCCTGTGTATGATTCTGGCTCAGCTACATTTACGGTTTGGCATTTCCCTATCTGCTGTATATAATTTGTTTAGGCAGTTGTTCTTTGTGTGTCACTATTTTGTTATTTGGCTGTTTTACACTGTTTGATATATTGGAGGTGCGTTTACATCTTTATCCACTTATCTTTTGAATTAATTATATTATTTTACACTACTTGTGCCTAGCATTCTCTGTTGCAGTTCACACATCTCTGGTCACACCAGTTGCTGACACAGCTGCATTGCACCTGTAAGCAGGAATGTCTTCTTTGCCAGGAGTATAACACTTAGCTCCTGGCTACACTTTCCCCCCGCTTAGAGTCTTTGGTCCCCAAACACTCACAGGTTTTCCTACTAACACTTAGGAAAAAACATGGTGAGTCAACCTAACTATAACTTAAGCTTAACAAATACTGGCAAACATCTGCATTTTGCTTAAACCCTTTTTGTACATTTTTAGTAAGCTTGTAACCAGTTTTCTGAAAGGCCAGGGCAATAGCCATGTCCCACCCAGGAGTTTTATGGGTTACGTTGAGATCACCTTTTGCCCAATTGATAGTAACAGGGGCAGGTGTAGAGTCTGAGCTTTCAATAGTGGGAATCAATCTGTCAGAGTTCTACCCTAATGCATCATAGGTAAGTCTTCTGGGGTGTGGATGTTTCTTCTTATGTGAACAGAGGAACTGGGTTTCTGCTTTGGGACAGTATTTTTCTCACTTCAGGAGTGGAAGTCTCTCTTTGACTGGATAGAGGGACAACCTCCCTTTCTGGACTGGCCGAAAATGTGACCTGACTTTCATGATTCTTTTTAGGACTTATGTTCAAAATAGGACTGTTCCTAGGACTGACCACTGGAGTAAAATTATTCTTAGGACTAGAACAAGTATGGTTTGGCTTATCAGAATCACCAGGGTTAGATTCCTCCCTTCTGTTCTCTCCCTGACTTGACAATGCTATATCTTCTGCAGAACTCCTCTCTGAAACTGATCAAGTCCCTCCCTCAAGGCGTGGGACTGGTCTGACACTTCCACTTGGCTGAACATCACTCTTTTGCATTGGTAGTGGAACACTTGGAATTGGTTTGGCATTTCCATTTGGATGAACATCTCTATTTTTCATCAGTGGTGGAACACTTGGAATTGGTTTGGCATTTCCACTTGGGTGAACATCTTTTCTTTTTAGCAATGGTGGTGCATTTCTCTTCTGCCCAGGGGAACCTTGTGATCTCTTTACCTCTCTCGGTGGTGTGGGCTTTCTGAGCCAGGGCCTAACCCTGTCTTAGGAATAACTACCTGATCACATAGCCAAGAAGGTTTCACTTCCTCGTCTTCACTATCTTCTTGAACTGGCCTAATAGGGTAAACAGGAGGTTTCCAATGAGATCGGGTTCTAGGAAGGCTGGGATCAAAAGGAGGGACATCTGAACAAAGAGGCATCCTAACTGCATCTGACAAAGGGAGTATGATCCTGATGCCACATCTTAAGAGGCCCCATCTGTCCTTCAGGCTTAATTTGGCATACAGGCAACCCTGGGAGCTGTTTACAAATGACATAAGGTTGTGGCCTCCAATGGCTAACCAATTTGTGCTTGCCCGGTACACCTGAATTCTTCAACAACACCCTGTCCCCAGGTTGAAGATCTTGCAGCTTCACCTTGAGATCAAAATTCTTCTTGTTCCTCCTTGTGTTGCATGTCTTTATCATATGCTTGCTTCAAATTTTTCCGCAATCGATCGACATAACCTTTGTGAGAAGTTAAAGAAGTATGATCAGCCGATGTTCCAAAAACCAAATCAATCGGTAATCTAGCCTCTCTTCCGAATATGAGACAATCGGGTAAATACCCAGTTGCATCACTCACAGTGCTGTTATAGACATGTACCAGGGTAGCAATATGATTTCCCCAATGTTGCTTCTTCTCTGTAGGTAAAGCTCCCAACATATTCAACAGAGTCCTATTAATTTTCTCAGGCTGAGGATCTCCTTGTGGATGATAGGGGGTAGTTCAAGACTTTTTTATGCCCAATAACTTGCACAGCTGTGTTATAAGTCGACTTTCAAAATCTCTTCCCTGTTTAGAATGGATTCGGACAGGCAATCCGTAATGAACAAAGAATTTCTCCACCAGAACCTTGGGTACGGTAGTTGCTTGCTGATCTTTGGTCAGATAGGCCTGAGCATATCGGGTGAAATGATCAGTTTCCACTAAGATATTGCTTCTTCCACCTGTATCTGGTTCCAGGCACAAGAAGTCAATGCATACCAACTCAATAGGGCACTGACTCTGTAAATGATCCATGGGGCAGCAGAAGCTGGAAGGGTCTTCCTCTGAATGCAGGGCAAGCAAGACAGTAGTCTTCAACCTCTCTCCTCATATTTGGCCAATAGAACCTATCCCTGACTAAGCGAAAGGTTCTCTCTATACCGAAGTGTCTGTGTTCATCATGTAAAGACACCAAGACTGAGGCACAGTGTTTTTTTGGTAGGCGTAATTGCCACGTTTCCTCAGACTCATCACCAGGGCTTCTTCTGTAGAGCAGACCATCCATCAGTTGCAACCGATTCTACTCCTGATGTAATGCTGTGGCATGTACAATTGTACATAGGGTCTTGCTGTGCTAAGGCTTGAAGAGCTGGATGAGATAGAGGATACTGTTCTTGGTCAGTCTTGATCGCATTCTTGGTTAGACGAGGGAGCCCCTCACTTCTTACTTGAGTCAAGCCACAATAAGACCGTTGTACTCCATCTGGTGAAACTCCTATGGATTCAGCTCCTACAGCCCCTCTTAACCACTTACCAACCGGAAGGTTTTGCAGCTTTAGGACCAGAGCACTTTTTGCGATTCGGCGCTGCGTCGCTTTAACTGACAATTGCGTGGTCGTGCGACGTTGCACCCAAACAAAATTTGCGTCCTTTTTTTATCACAAATAGAGCTTTCTTTTGGTGGTATTTGATCGCCTCTGCGTCATTTCTTATCGCCGCTATAAACAAAAGAAGAGCGACCATTTTGCAAAAAAAAACAAATTTCTTACTTTTTGCTAAAATTCAAATAAAAAAAATATAAAAAAAATTTTTTTTCACCGTTTTTGGCCAATTTATATAATTCCTCATATTTGTGATAAAAAAAATCGCAATCGGCGTTTATTGATTGGTTTGCGCAAAAGTGGCCGCGTTTACGGATGGTGAGAAGTCATTTCTGGGGTTTTTATTTTTTTTTATTTTTTACTAGTAATGGTGGCGATCTGCGATTTTTAGCGGTAATGCGATATTGGGGCGGACATGTCGAAATTGTTTGAAACTTTTTTGGGACCAATGACATTTATTCAGCGATCAGAAATTTAAATGTCCACTGATTACTGTATAAATGTCACTGGCAGTGAAGGGGTTAACCTGGGGGGGGGAGATCTAGGGGTTAACTGTGTTCCCTGGGCGTGTTCTTACTGTAGGGGGGGTTGGGCTACCATGGGCATG
>BLSH010134623.1:377575-388483 GCA_018402905.1 Glandirana rugosa
AGGCGGAGCGAAGCGATTCGCTCCTATTAGAACGGTTCCATTGCACAGCATTGAGGCGAATTGTCAGGAGACTCAAGTCGCCTGACAATTCGCCTAGATGTGAACGGGCCGCGAAGTTGCGCCGCATCAGGCCGTGTTAGTGTGAACCGGCCCTTATTATTTTCTGCAGGGGCTGCCTGTGCCCAGTTATAAATTATTGAAGAAATTGTTGAGAACAGTTTTCAACCACAAAAAGAGATATCCAAAGGGTTACAGCTTATTATGCTGATGATACATCCAATCTGGATTGCTTTGTGAATAACCGCAGTAGTTTACTAATTTCCACAACATATATTTTATAAGGTTACATCTTTTTTCTCCTGAAAAAGCATAGGGAAATGCTACCCGTTGAGTTCCCACACACAAATTCTTTTATAATGAACACCTGGAAAAGTGATTAGATTAACATATTAAGAGAAAATGATTGTTAATCAAACAGAGTAGTAGACCATCATGTCATTATCTTTCCACCTTTGTGGAGTGTCTTGATAAAGTTAGGAGATATTGGGCTCCATTCACTAAAGCAGATTGCATGCTGTACTTAGGTGTCCAGACACATTTTCCCTAAATATCACATGCGATCCTGAAACTGTCAATTGTGATATTTGCAGCAAAATGCTTAGTAAATACCGCATGAAAAGGCGTTAAACTCAATTCACAGAAGGAAATAAATAATTAAACGCATGAGGTAGTGGTCCAGGCATTTGGTATTTAACCGCTTAAGGGCTGCCCCACGTACATATACTGCGGCAGGGCGGCCCTTAAGCGCAAAATCACGTACCTGTAAGTAATTTTTTTCTTCAGCTCTGTGGCACGCGTGCACTGCTGGAGTTCCGCTCCTGCTGTGAATGGACACAGCAGGAGCCAATCAGCGGGTCCCGCCGATCATTCTGCTGAGAACAGTGGTCTGCCTACGTAAACAAGGCAGATTGCCATTCTGCCAGAGGTGAAAATGTAGATATTGGGTTTCTGCTAAGCAGAAACATGGATCTCTAGTTTTTCCCAGTCAAAGCACATCCCCCACAGTTAGAAAGCACCCCCTAGGGACACACCAAACCCTTTGATTGCCCCTGATGTTAACCGCTTCCTTGCCAGTGTCATTAGTACAGTAACAGTGCAATTTTTTAGCACTGATCACTGTAATAATGTCACTCGTCCCCAAAAAGTGTCAAAAGTGTCAGGTGTCTGACTTGTCCGCTGCAATGTCACAGTCCCGATAAAAATTGCTGATCGCCGCCATTACTAGTAAAACAAATATATAAATAAAAATTCCATAAAAATATCCCATAGTTTGTAGATGCTACAACTTTTGCGCAAACCAATCAATATACGCTTATTGGGATATTTTTACTAAAAATATGTAGCAGAATACATATTGGCCTAAATTGATGAAGAAATTAGATTTTTTACATTTTCTTATTGGATATGTTTTAAAGCTGAAAGTAAAAAATATTCTTTGTTTTTTTTTCAAAATTGTCTGTCTTTCTTTTATTTTTTTATCATTTATAGCGCAAAAAATAAAAACCACAGAGGTAATCAAATACCACCAAAAGAAAGCTCTATTTGTGGTAAAAAAAAAAGGACGTACATTCTATTTGGGTACAGTGTAGAAAGACTGGGAGAAAAATGACTTTTTAGGCATGCTGAGTAAAAAATACATAAACTTTATTTGTTACACCAGGGCAAACATGCTTGAAACACAATACATACATAAAACCTTAAAACGAGTTACAAAAAAAGGCATGTAATCAAGGTACCTATGCGCCACCATGGGTCACCTCAAGTTCTGGTCACTAGGTGGGTGAACCAGGACTTGGGGGAGCTATACAGTTTAAAGTATACATCTTCTGGGATATATAGTGGTGGTGTGAGACCCTATTATGTGCAATAGATTATACCAGTAGACAGTACAACGTGCATATGAAGTATGGAAGTAGGGTTCGTGCCACTTGTAGGTCCCAGAGGCAGGTGCCTGAACATCTCTATATGCCCTTCTGTTATGTACCAATAGGCTTGAGGGACCCCATTTTGAGGCTCCTTTGCCTAGATCCACATGTTGTGGTTTTAAGTCATATATGCTTATGTTTCACATATTACTTATTATCAGCTTCAAACTTTCTCCCCTTTATCCCATTTTTAGAAACATCTCTTATTGCACAGAGGCCCTCATACCTGCCATACGTGGCCCTTCGTGTGATCCGGGCGCAGGTGGGAATTGTTTCCCTTGGGGCTCCACGTTTTAAACATCCTGGGTGACCTTGTTGTATAACTGGGGGACACGTGCTGCTGCATATTTATACTTCACCTATACCATGTAAGTGATTACATTTCACCTTGCATGTATTTGTTACCATGTACTTATCTTTTTATATGAGATACATGTTTGCATTACTCTTTTTGACATGTATGTATTTATTCCCACTACAGGGGTGTCGAACTCAATTTCATCGAGGGCCACATGAGCATTATAGTTGCCTTCAAAGGGCCAGCTGTATTTGTAAGACTACATAAATGTATCCAGACCCCCCCGTCGAACAGTGGGTATGGCCAAATTGCACTACCATTGGGAGAATCTTAAAGGGGCAATAAATGCCAGGAGTGCGTTATGTGCAGAGTTCAGGGATGCACAATGTACAGAGTAAAGTTCCAGAGGTGCCCTGTGCACAGAGTGCAGAGTTCAGGGGCGCACTATGTACCAGGTGCAGGATTCAGGCGTGCGCTATGTAAAGATTGCAGTGTTCAGGAGTGCAATGTGTACAGAGTGCAGGTTTGAGGAGTACGCCACATACAGAGTGCAGGGTTTAGGAGCGGGCAGGGTTTAAGAGTGTGCAGGGTTTTGGCTGGAAAAAAGTCCTTGGTGTGAGGGCCACATGAAATGGCCTGGCGGGCCGCATTCGGCCCCCGGTCCTTGTGTTTGACACATGTGCACTAGACCATTATTATCAGCTCCAGATGAAGTACAGATTTCTGATGCGTGAAACTAGTTGAACTTCACCTATGCACCTGCCTCTGGGACCTACAAGTGGCACGAACACTACTTCCATACTTCATATGCAGGTTGTACTGTCTAATGGTATAATCTATTGCACATAATAGGGTCTCACACCACCACTATATATCCCAGAAGATGTATACTTTAAACTGTATGGCTCCCCCTAGTCCTGGTTCCCCCACCTAGTGACCAGAACTTTAGGTGACCCATGGTGGCGATTGGCTACCTTGATTACATGTCTTTTTTTGTAACTTGTTTCAAGGTTTTATGTATGTATTGTGTTTCAGGCACTTTTGCCTTGGTGTAACAAATAAAGTTTATGTATTTTTTACTCAGCATACCTAAAAAGTACATTTTTCTCCAAGTCTTTCTATATTGTATACCACATCTTTAGGATGTGGCATGCTTGATGCTTGTATGTCCTAGTCCCCCCAGCTCCACACTGTGGAGGGAAACCTTATTTGTCCCCATTTCCATTACAGCCATCTATTTGGGTACAGTATCGCACGACCGCGCAAATGTCAGTTAAAACAATGCAGTGCAGTATTTCAAAAAATGGCCTGGTCAGAAAGGGGGTAAAAATGGAGCTCAAGTGGTTAAAGTGGTTGTCAACCCGTGACAACCACTTTAACCTACAGGTAAGCCTATAATAAGGCTTACCTGTAGGTGCCCTGCATATCTCCCAAACCTGCACGGTTTAGGAGATATGCAGTGTACTGCGAAGGGCCTACGTCACCGATAACATGTGCAGTGAAGAGACGGCCTCCGTGCCGTTCCTTCACTGAGATCGTGCCATGACTGGCGCATTCGCAGGAGTGATGTCACAGTCACGGCCAGTCACAGAGCCAGAGATCATGGCCCCGGAAGGAAGAGGGGCATAAGATGGATGCGGCCTGGCTTCCAATGCAGGTAAGTGGCACATAATGGGCTAATATGCGATGCATACTAGCCCATTATGCTTTTACATTCCAAGGTAACATAGAGGAAGTAAACCCCATCCTCTTTAAGGAATGTAAAAATATAATTGCCAATTTTGATTAGTCTCTGACTTTTTGGATCAGTTCTTTCAAAAGTAATGCATAGAAACCTAAATATGGAAATCATTGGAGTTGATTTACTTAAAGTATAACTAAAGGAATTTTTGTTTTTAGTTTTGGATAGAGTGGAAGTGGATTAGAACACGTGTCAGTTTTTACTGTTGTCTGTGCTCCCTATAGGGAGATTGTCCTGTTTACCATTTTCATTGAAAGTTAAAGTAAAAGAAAATCTCAAATTTTGGGTTGTCCCCAGAAAAGTAATAGATGGGAAATCTTCTAATGGGAAAACAGATGGTAAAAATTAAAAAAAAAAACTGACAGGGGTTATAGCCCTCCCTTAATCTATCCAAAATGAAAAAATTATAATGTCTATAGTTCTACTTTAAGGTAAACAGACTATGCAATTTGCAACTTGTTCCAGAGCTTAGTACATGAGATAAAGCTTCAGTAATGGTGTCCAGTGGTAGTGTCGGCTGTTCCTCCTCCCTCTGCTCCCCCGGGCGGCCAGGTACCTCCTCCTCCTCTCAAAAAAGGGTGCCCGAGGACCCAGCGCCAGAGAGAAATACATGTAACTGGCAGTGGCTGCACTGACTTAGTGAGTTGGCATATTTCTACAGTTTAACCACTTCAGATCCGGGCTATAGCCGATTGACAGCTACAGCGTGGATCTGAAATGCCGGGAGGCCATCAATAGATGTCCTCCCCTTTAGCTCATGCCAGGCATGCTCTCGGCGGCGTGAGCATGCCCGCGGGTTGGGTGGACTCGATGTCCGCCGGAGACCCGTGATCCCTGCACAGAGAGCCAGAACGGGGAACGATGTAAACACGGCGGTTCCCCGCTCTGTGAGGGGGGGCATGGGGGGGATCAGTTAGATCTGTTATGTCCCTGTCAGCCCTGCCCCCCACAGTTAGAGCACACACAGGGAGCACATTTAACCCCTTCACTGCCCCCTTAGTGTTAACCCCTTCCCTGCCAATGACATTTATACAGTAATCAGTGTCTATTTTTTGATCTGATCGCTGTATAAATGTCATTGGTCCCAAAAATGTATCAAAAACATCAGACATGTCCGCCGCAATATCTCAGTCCCGAGAAAAATCGCAGATCGCTGCCATTACCAGTAAAAAATAAATAAATAATAAAAACGCCATAAATCAATGTCCATAGTTTGTAGGCGCTATAACTTTTGCTCAACCCAATCAAAATACGCGTATTGCGATTTTTTTTTTACCAAAAATATGTAGAAGAATATATGTCAGCCTAAACTGATAAATAAATACTTTTTTTTATTTTTTATTTTTGGCTATTTATTATAGTAAAAAGTAAAAAATATTTTTCTTTTTTTAAAATCATCACTTTTTATTTGTTTATAGCGCAAAAAATAAAAATGGCAGAGGTGATCAAATACCACCAAAAGAAAGCTCTTTTTGTGGGAAAAAAAGGATGTCAATTTTGTTTGGGTGCAATGTTGCACGACTGCGCAATTGTCATTCAAAGAGTGACAGCGCTGAAAACTGAAAATTAGTCTGGGCATGAGGGGGGTTTAAGTGCTAAGTAAGGAAGTGGTTAAACCATTTTACCTCTTTATTACCAATAGAAACATGGATCCTAATTATTCTCAACTGTATCCATCCCACTGAATATCGTATGAGATAAAATTCCACATGGTTTCATGACATAAATACCGTATATTTTGGAAAAATACCACAGGCGGTATTTTAGAGGCATTTTTTAGTGAATGCAAAAAACATTTTTGAATAACGCTATGCATCCCCTGTGCAGGATCATATGCCTTTTTTTACATGTGGTGTATCAAAAACAACTAAGTTCAAGTAAATACAAAATATTTTTTTATAAATGTCAAATATGTAATGAAAATAGTATAAAAATCACACATTTGTATATGTGTGTGATTTTTGACACTATTTCTTTTCAATATTTGACATTTATAAAGATATTTTGAATTTATTTAAAGTAAAGCTAAAGGGAAAACTTTTTTTTTAGTTTTGGATAGGGGAAGCTGTCGCCTACGAGGGACAATGCTCCTGTTATCAGAGGCCAGAGTTCAGAGTCTGAGAGAGTAACAGAGCAGCCTTTTTAAATGACTAGGGAACAGTGGAAGAGTTGGGAAAGTCTCAGCAGAAGTCAAGCAAGGAACGCACTCAATAGAGGGGGTGACACTTGTGAGAGAGTTCAGCAGTTGGGCTGAAGAGCCAAGGAAGGGACCCAGCAGGTTGGCGTGGGGACACTTTAAAAATACAGCGGCTGGCTGTGTGAAGTACAAGGCACCCAGTGGCAGTGGGAGTTCAAGAAGTCTTGTTGGGAGACTGTCAGTATAAACTTGTGAATCTACAGCGGGAGGCTGTGAGATGGAGGCCAGATCTGCACAACTGGGATATCAAGCTTGGTCTGTGCATTAATCAGTGTTGAAGTCCAAAGTACAAGTTCAATGCTCACGGAAATAGTTCTAGCCAAGCAAAGTTCAGTTGGAAGGCCTGTGGGACTGTACAGCTACATTAAGAGTCTTATTCAGTGAGTCTCGGAGTCTGCTAAGTGCTGTTGCACCCACCCAAAGGGTGCCCTGGCCCTAACCCTCTCTCCTCAGTTCTTGAAGAGAAAAATAAATCTTTTTTGTTCTACATCATCAAAGTGTCTGGCGCCCAACATAATTCTTCTATCTGCACCCACCATGCCTAGTGACCCACTCTGGGAAGATAGATGTCAGCTCTTCCTGGCACTAAAGGTCACCATTGGCTCTTCAGAGGTCAGGGCCTGGGCTAAATATTATATTATGCTTGAGGTGGCATCTGTCTTTACCCTGACTGTTGAGAAAGCCATGAGTATGACTTACTTATGAAAATTTTGTAGTGGGTTTTAAGTTACATTTTACGGCTTGTTTTTAAGGCACAGGAAAGAATCAATTATTTGCACTTTGGTTAAACCCAAACCATGTGTAATCCAGTAGAGTAAAACACAATAGTCACAACAATGACCGGGCCCTTAGTTTAACCACTTGCCAACCTTATACTGTACATATAAGGTGACAAGTCAGCTTCCCTGTGCAGAATCACATACCTGTACGTGATTCTGCACTTCAGGGTCTGGGGCCCACACAGCGGGAGCCAATCAGTGGGTTCGGCAGACCCGATGTCCACCGGGACCCACCGATCATTTCCGAGGGAGACAGAACATCGGTCTGCCGATGTAAACAGGGCAGATTGCCGTTCTCTAAAAATTCCGTAAATCTATCCCATAGTTTGTAGACGCTATAACCAATCAATGTCCGCTTATTGGGATTTTTTTTTTTTTTAGCAAAAATATGTAGCAGAATACATATTGGCCTAAACTGATGAAGAAATTAAATTTTTTTTATTGGATTTGTTTTTTAGCAGAAAGTAAGAAATATTGCTTTTTTTTTTCAAAATTGTCTGCATTTTTTTGTTTCTAGCACAAAGAAAAAAAACTGCAGAGGTGATCAAATACCATAAAAAAAGCTCTATTTGTGGCAAAAAGGGACATAAATTTTATTTGGGTACAACTTCGCACAACCGCAAAATTGTCAGTTAACCACTTCAGCCCCGGAAGGATTTCCCATGTTAGGACCAGAGCACTTTTTGCGATTCGGCACTGCTTCGCTTTAACTGACAATTGCGCAGTTGTGCAACGTTGTACCCATACTCAATTTTCGTCCTTTTTTCCCCACAAATAGAGCTTTCTTTTGGTGGTATTTGATCACCTCTGCATCATTTCTGATCACCGCTATAAACAAAAAAAGAACAACAATTTTGCAAAAAAAACTATATTTCTTACTTTTTGCTAAAATACAAATCCCCAAAAACATAAAAAAAACAAATTTATCAGTTTTGGCTGATTTATATTCTTCCTCATAGTTGCGGTTTATTGATTGGTTTATTGATTGATTGCTTTGCGCAAAAGTTGCCGCGTTTACAAACCATGAGAATTAATTTCTAGTGTTTTTACTATTTTTATTTTTTTTACTAGTAATGGCGGTGATCTGCGATTTTTATCAGGACTGTGATATTGCAGCGGACATGTCGAACATTTTTGACACTTTTTGGGACCAATGACATTTATACAGCGATCAGAAATTTAAATATCAGTGAAGGGGTTAATCTGCATGGGGCAGTGAAGGGGTTAATGGTGTTCCCTGGTGTGTTATAACTGTATGGGGGCTGGGCTGGCAGGGGCACCAGAGATCTAACTGATCCCGAGTATGCAGTCTGTCAGAGCAGGGAACCGCCGTGTTTACATCAGTGGTTCCCTGTTCTGGCTCTGTCACAGGGCATCGCGAGTCGCCGGTGGACATCGAGTCCGCCAGACCCGCGGCCCTGCTCAGGGAGTGTGTGATGGGCACGAGCGCGCTCGCCCCCTAGCTGTCGTGCACGCGAGTGACGACTATAAGCGGCGATGTCGCCGCTTATAGTCGTTTGGCGGTCGGCAAGTGGTTAAAGTAATGCAGTGCCGTATCGCAAAAAATGGCCTGGTCATGAAGGGGGTAAGCTCAGATGGTTAATGTAGCCCATCAAGCCTCCACTGCCACCCACAGCAGTAACATTTGCATAAGATGCTAGTCAAAGAGGTGCTACTGTTAACATCCTACAGAGCAGATCTTTTCAAAGAAACTTTGATGAGTTAGCTCAGTCAGAGTACAAGATATTCTAGAATGCATCTTCCTGTGGTTCGCCCAATCCAAAAAGTAGATATAACATGACCTAGCACATAGGATGCATGGGAAGCATCACTGTTCTTTTGCTCAAGGTCTAATCCCTGCACAGGTATATAGGAGATACTTGACTATAGTATTGCAATTGATTATGGCTTCACTACTATATTCTTTACAATAAAGATTCTACATTACTACCCTGCCGTAGGATTTGCTGAAGCACTAACAATTATAACAATGTGCTTGTAACAATGTACAAAACAAAGTCTGCTTAATGATTGTGCAAATGCATTTAATAAATTATATAAAAGGTAAGTGTGCTCCTTATATCATTTTTATACCATAAAAAAGCAGAAGCTAAAAGCTAATGTTTTACTAAAGATCAGGAACATGGGCAGGCCAGGTGGGCTTATCAGACATCGCTTTCAATTTCTATGTAAATGTATACTTCGACTTAAGAAGGCAGCAATTATAAAAGTTAGAGGAATGGTTTGTATTTCTTCCAGCAAAACGCATACCATGCTGTGCTCTAGAGCATTTCATTTCATTTCACTGTAAATTTCCTGCTATCTATTTTTCAAAGTTCAAAGATTCCAAACCCATCAAAGTATGTCAGGAGAGGTCAGGAGGGAAATGTGGAGGTGCTTAGCATACAAAAGACGTGTGAGTGGACAGAACTGTGAGCTAAAGCAGTCTTCTGAAATCGTATTATTTAATGTTATGAATACTGAAAGCTATAAGATGTTTCTAATTTCTGCAATTTAATATATCAAAATAGGTCTGTCTGAACACAATTTCACGAAAATTTCTCTAGCGTGTCTTTATATGTTATGACATTGTTGTAAAGCTAAACTCCAGACAGAGAAAAAAAATATATATATATATAAATATATATATATATATATATATATATATATTTTAAGTTCATCTAGAGGGAGTACCTGAACTTTACTTTTGGTATTAGGCGATGTACATAGGTGTGCGCAGCCAATTGAATTAGGGTGTGCACCCCAAAGCTCAAACACACATGCTTTTCTCTGCAGCCTCAGCTGCATGGGACAGAGAATGAATGGGAAGAGCTCTGTGCTGAGCGGCTTCCTGTTCATTCACAAACTGAAACATAGTAAACACAGTTTACTATGCTTCAGTTATGAATGAACACATTAAGTGAGTGTGTATACTGTGCCTATTTAGAAAAGGAAGGTGCCAGTAAATGACATATTTACTAGCCCCTTCCCCTACTCTCCATCCTGAAACATCCCCCGCAGCAGCTGCGGGAAGAGGATAGGAGGGAGCCAACACAGGGGACGCCTGGGCAATAGGGGGAATCGGCACCACACGTGGCACACAACCTGTGCATGCCTATGGCAATGTATTAGGCAATTGCATATATAGCTGAATTGGGACACAGAGGAACATAACTGAGGGCATATTTGCCAACAGGGAACATGCTGACAGAAGAAAGGTGCAGTGTGAGAAGAGGGGTAAACAGCCTCTTGTACTTTTACTGAAAAAAACAAAGACATTTCCAAGCTCAGCTTACCAACCAGACAGCCTTAATGCATACTGTTGGACAGGTTAATTTGGTTGGTCGCAGGCTTGGTCGGTAAGTTGAGCTTGGAAATTTCTTTGTTATTTTGGGGGTTTTTTTATGCTTTGCCTTTCCAATACTCCTTGCTGCAATGACCAGTTATAGGTTGGGCCAGTGACCACTTGTTTGTACTATGAATTATATTGGCCAGGCAACGCACTGGACTGGGTGCCCTTGCACCGCCGATCGGCATCTGACGGCGGCAAAGTGGCTCTGTAAGGCAAACCGCCGTCATACGACGGCGGCTGCCAGATCGCGCACAGTGAGCGCGCGCGCGCCGCCGGAGGCGCGCCCGCACGCTCACTGTGTCCGGGGGGGCCATGGAGCGGGTGCGGCGGCTTCGATTGCCGCCGGCCACCCGCGATGCCCCCCCCGGAGTGAAGGAGCGGAGGTCCGTGTATGTAAACACGGACCTCCGCTCTGTGTGAGGGGGAAGGGCTGTGATCACAGCCTTCCTGTACGTGAAGGCTGTGACCACTTCCCTTCCCCAGCTAGGCAATCCCCCATACAGTTAGAACACGCCCAGGGAACATAGTTAACCCTTAGAGCGCCCCCTGCAGGTTA
>BLSH010134623.1:400676-411620 GCA_018402905.1 Glandirana rugosa
CTCCTAGACTTTATGACCCACCACCATGCTTTACTGTAGGTAAGACACACTTGCCTTTGCACTCCTCACCTGGTTGCCCCCACACACGCTTGACACCATCTGAATCAAATACGTTTCTCTTGGTCTCATCAGACCGCAGGACATGGTTCCAATAATGACAGCCATGCAGACCGAATCAATGCAGTGTACAGCGTATGGTCTGAGCACTGACAAGCTGACCCCCACCCCTTCAACCTCTGCAGCAATGCTGGCAGCACTCATACGTCTATTTCCCAAAAACAACCTCTGGATATGATGCTGAGCACATGCACTCAACTTCTTTACTCGACCATGGCGAGGCCTGTTTTGAGTGGAACCTGTCCTGTTAAACCGCTGTATAGTCTTGGCCACCATGCTGCAGCTCAGTTTCAGGGTCTTGGCAATCTTCTTATAGCCTAAGCCATCTTTATGTAGAGCAACAATTCTTTTTTTTTTCAGATCCTCAGAGAGTTCTTCGCCATGAGGTGCTATGTTGAACTTCCAGTGACCAGTATGAGAGAGTGAGAGTTATAACACCAAATTTAACACACCCGCTCCCCATAAACACTCGAGACCTTGTAACACTAACCAATCACATGAAACTGGGAAGGGAAGTGTTGTCACATGAAAAGATATTATAAAATATTTACAAAAATGTGAGGGGTGTAATCACTTTTGTGAGATACTGTATGTATGTAAGCGACTGGAGTTGAGCGAACCCGAACTGTAAAGTACTGGACTTTAGGGTGTCCGTGTCCCGAACCCGGACATTTGAGAAAAAGTCTGGGTTCGGGGTTTGGGTATTTTTTCACGCCTGTTGAATAGCTGCAGGGCAGCCAATCAACAAGCATTTCACTCGTTTGCCCTTAGAAGCCATCACAGCCATGCCTACTAATGGCATGGCTGTGATTGGCCAGTGCATCATGTGACCCAGCCTCTATATAAGCTGGAGTCACGTAGTGCTGCATGTCACATCATCTCATACTAGTGTAGGGAGAGGATGCTGCTGCTGTTGTGAGGGACAGATTAGCTTTAGAAAATCATCTCATACTAGTGTAAGGAGAGGATGCTGCTGCTGTGAGGGACAGATTAGCTTTAGAAAATCATCTCATACCAGTGTAGGGAGAGGATGCTGCTGCTGCTGCTGTGAGGGACAAATTAGCTTTAGAAAATCTGTTAAAAACAGTGATTTATTGGTGGGTGGGTGGGTGGTTGGGTGCTAGAGGAGATTTTTGTTTGCTAGAGTGCATTTTGTTTGCTAAGCAAAGTGCCTCATATAAAACCTAAGCAATTTTTCTGTTTGTTAGGTGGGCGTTTGCAGACATTTTTGCAAGTACAGTGCACTGCTTGTGTGTCAGGGACACTACTTTAATCGTGTTCTGTTAGTTCAGTCGGCAACATTTTGGCATATTTAAATACTGCTTTTACATTGCAGTTAGACAAATTCAATTTTTTTTTTTTTGGTGCAAAATATTACATTTGCGGCCAGCGGGGCATTTCTTGCACAAAATTAAAAAGTGCGTCTACATTGCTGGTTTAAAAAAAAAATATTCTAAATGCTACATTTGCGGCCAGTGGTGCATTTCTTGCACAAAAATAAAAAGTGCATCTACATTGCTGGTTTAAAAAAAAAATATTCTAAATACTACATTTGCGGCCAGCGGTGCATTTCTTGCACAAAAATAAAAAGTGCGTCTACATTGCTGGTTTAAAAAAAAAAATTCTAAATACTACATTTGCGGTCAGTGGTGCATTTCTTGCACAAAAATAAAAAGTGCGTCTATATTGCTGGTTTAAAAAAAAAAGAATAATAAATAGTGCTATATAGTACATTTGCACCTTGCTGTGCATTTCTTGCACAAAATTAAAAAGTGCGTCGACATTGCTGGTTTAAAAAATAATATAAATTTGTGTCCAGAATGAGGAGAACGCCAAATAAGAGACGTGGTCGTGGTGCTGCTGGTGCTGCTGGTGTTGGTGGTGTTGGTGAAGTTCCTGTTGCAAGGAGAGGACGTGGTCGATCTGTGCCAGCTACACGCACAAGTGAAACACCTTCCTCAAGTGCGAGTAGCTGACAGAACCTTCAACGTTATATGGTAGGCCCGAATGCCGCTCAATGAATGGTGAGGCCAGAACAAGTACAGGTGATAGTAGATTGGGTGGCTGACAATGCCTCCAGTTCCTTCACATTGTCTCCCACCTGGTCCGTTGCTGAAAACTCAGAGTTGGCACCTGAACCCCATGGCCATCTGTCTTTCACCTCAGCCCCTTGTAAATCAGCCAAGCAGTCTGAGCCCCAAGTCATGCAGCAGTCTCTTATGCTTTTTGATGACTCTGCTGTTGTGCTTTCCGTGGGTCTTTATTGGAATTTGTAACAGGAGAAACATGAAAAATAAACCATGGTACATTTTATATGGAAAAAGTGAACCCGTGCTAGAACATCTCTGGGTTTGTCTGCAGATAGTTATCTTTTTTTTTTTTTAATATGTCTCAATATTTTGGGGGCTACCCCAATTAGAAAAAAAAAGTGTTGGCTACCTCCTCCTCCACCGCCACTTCCACCTACACCGCCACAGTCACCACCTCCTCAACCTCCTACACCACATCCACCTCCTCCTCCATTTTTTCTTTTTTTTTATGTGATTTTAAGTTATTTCCCTATCCACATTTGTTTGCAGGGCGCTTGTCCTACTCTTAAGCCTCGTACACACAGGACGACGATCGCACGTCCGACCGTGTTGAATCGTATGTTGCATAATGTAAATAGCATACTGACATGCACCCGACGGTCGTACATACAACTTGCGTATAAAGAGGAAGTAGCGTCACCCTTTGGGCTCCTTCATCTAATTTCGTGTTAGTTGAAGTGGATGTGTGTTTAGCACTATACAACTTGTTGTACCCAACTGCTCTACACACGATACAACGATCGTATGCGAGCTTGTTGGTACGACCAAGTTTTGTAGTCTGCACACACAACTCCCATGCACGACCGTCATATGTTCGACTGTTGAAAGCGCGCCCACAAACGATCGATTCCGCATGCAACGGTCGTGAGTACGACGTGTTGAATGCGATCGTCGTCCCGTGTGTACGAGGCATTACCCCCATTTGGCTTCCTTTTGCAGCCCGCTAGCTCTTTCCAGGACTTTTTTAGAGCCAATTTAGTGGCCAAAAGTTTGGGTCACCATTGACTTCAGTGGGGTTCGGGGTCAAGTTTGGGGCCGAACTCAATCTTTTTCATGAAGTTTGGCCGAACCCGCCGAACCCGAACATCCAGGTGTCCGCTCAACTCTATAAGCAACTTATTTTAAGCTGTGTCCAGATGCATCAAACAGTGGCAGGAAAAAAGTCTGTGGTTTACCTATTGTCCCCAGAAACAGTGGTTGATGAACACCATTCAACACCAGGCATTTTCAAAGTCATATTTTCACACTGTCATGTGTGATTTGATAAAAAGCCTATGTCTGTTAATTTTACTGGAGTATTTCCAACTACTTTGGCATTGGATGACTCAGAAACAAATGAGCTTATTGTCTGTTATAAACCACACATCCCTAAATTAGATTGCACTCTATCCCTATACCTACAATATAAAATGAAAACATTTCAATATTTCACCTAAGATGAGCCATTAAATTCTAAAAGAAGTCTGTAATTAGTTAAAAGATAAGGTAAAGAGTCATTAGAGAAGACAAGAAAAGTATATGTTCTACTTTCTTAACAGAATGTAGTGTACAGTGATAGACAGGCCTATCATGTGAGAAATGACTCCCACGTTTTCCTGCAGAATCGTAAGAAGATGTAATGCATACATACATGAACAGAATCTCCAAAAACAACTTCCGCATGATCATTAATCCTTAAACTATGCAGTTACTTTTATTGATCTGCTAAAAATATCTGTTTTTATTCATATTTTCTGACATTGTCATTAAAGCAGTATTAAACCCAAATACAACATTTATTAGATTGCAGCTCACCAATTCTTAGACGTGATAGCTGCATTAGCCTTTTTTTTAGGCTTCAACCTGGTGATCTGACCAGTAAGTCTGTTGTTTTTCATCAGATAAGCTGTCCTGCAGTTGTAGCAGTTGGGGTGTTGAGAGAAACCATTTACTACTGATAGGAGTGCTTATAATGATCAGTTTTATTCATTTTATCTAAATTATCCCAAAAGAAAAAACAGTTTGCTGTAACTGCCTATAAAGTATTAGCTGGAGTTTAGCTTCAATGTGTTAGTGTATTTAAATCTGCTAGTACATCTAACACTCCCCTCCCCCCAAACTGACAATGCTGTTGTCTGCTGTGTCTTCTGTGCTCATTCACCCAGATTGGGGGCACTCTAATACATGAGGTGCGCTGCTATCCAGTTCACCAGGTGAAAACAGAAGGGAAAAGCCTTAAAAAGAAAACGAATGCAGCCACCACATCTAAGGATTGCTAAGCTGAAATATATTAGTCAGCTGGATGTGTCCCTTGAGCTGATGTCTCTTTTTTTGGTTGAAATATTCCCTCCACACCGCCGTAATCTTCTGGTGCAGCGGGTGTTAATACAATTAAGGGGTTGTCAACAGTTCTCATCAAGAGCGCCCGACTATGCCCACCTTTCTGCCCAGATGGTCCATTCATAGAACCTATACTACAGCTGGCTAGTAGACATGCAAAACTCACAACATGAGATGAGATTTTTCAAGCAAGCTTATATTGTGTTGTCAAAAATAACTATTGTTTGTGTTGCTTTTACAATGCTGATGTTAACAAATGTGTATGCTGTCTCATAGAACTCCTTTTATTAAAAAGGCAAACCCCCTACCTCATCTCTGGACCTGGGGGACTGTTCAGATAAGCTGTCACTCCAATCAATCGTCCATGCTTTACATTCCCTATTTCACACCACCTCATTCTGTATACCATGCTGTATGTTCCCTATTCTGCACCGCATCATTCTGCTTAGTAAATTGTATGTTTCTTATTTCACATCACCTCATTCCATATACTGTACCATGCTTGTGCATTCCCTATTCCACACCTCCTCATTCCATACACTATTCTGTACCCTATTCTGTATCTCCTCATTCCCTATACCATGCTGTACATTTCTTATTCCATACTGTCTCATCCCATATACCATGCTGTATGCTCTCTACTCCACACTGTCTCATTCTGTATTCCGTGCTGTATGTTTCACAGCTGGTGGATGCTCTCATTGAGTTCAAGAAGGGGTCTGCACCTCTGGTGCCAGTGGAACAAAAGTTGATCCATGCCAGCTACCATCTGCAGAAGATGACACCTTCGGATGGCTTGGAGGCGTACCTCACCACTTTCGAGAAAGTTGCTGTCCGGGAAGGGGGGCATGCATAGCATCATGTTCAATGTTCAGGTCGCATAGAGAAGCAAATGTGTATGATTGCTATTGACGGGAAACCCGTCACTGCGCTGCTTGACTCGGGTAGTGTGACAACGTTGGCCAAAGTAGCTGTGTAAATCCAGTTAGGTTATACCCTAGCATTGTCGGGGTCATTTGCATCCACGGGGACACTCGTGACTATCAGATGGTGCTGGTCGAGATTGACACCCCTTTCGGCAGAGTGACCCATTCAGTGGGAGTGGTACCTTCCCTGGTTCATGAAGCCCTAGTGGGGAGGGTTTTCCCCATTTTTGGAGATTGTGGGAGGGCACAGAGAGCCTGGAGGAAAGAGCTCCCCCTGCCGAGGAGTTCTCACCAGAACCTTTTTGCCAAACGGAGGGAGAGATTGGTGGCAGGACCGAGGAAGAAGGAGACCTTCTTTGTTTTCCTGTAATGGCCAGGGAGCCCGAGGAGCTGGAAGATAGCTCCCAAATGGTAGCTAATGACCCAGAAAATGTTTTTGACCCTGAATGTGAGAGTAAACCGAATGTAGTACCTGACTTAGATGACTTTTGTACAGAGCAACTACGTGATGTCACTTTCCTTCAAGCCAGAGAAAACGTGAAGGTGATGGATAGGGAACCTGTGGACCCTAATTGGAGGGGTGTCTTTTCCCTACATGACTCTGATCATACTCGACTATGCAACACGCTATCCTGAAGCCACCCCCTTGCAGAACACCTCCGCTAAGGCTATTGCTAAGGAGTTGGTCCAGGTGTTTAGTCGGGTGGGGATCCCAAAGGGGATCTTAATGGATCAGGGCACCCACTTTGTGTCCAGAGTTACCAAGGAATTGTACAAATTGTACAAAATCTCCCATCTCCGTACTTCTGTTTACCACCCCTAAACTGACGGTCTGGTGGAAAGGTTTAACAAGACCCTTAAAAGTATGTTGAAAAAGGTGGTGGATAAAGTTTGGAGAAATTGTGATTTCCTGTTACCATATCTCATGTCTGCCATACGAGAAATTCCATAGGCGTCCACGGCATATTCCCCGTCTGAACCTTTGCATGGTAGACATCCCAGGGGGGTGCTAGATGTCACAAAAGAAACGTGGGAAGGAGGGGCCACTCCATATAGAAGCATCATAGAGCATATCTCCTTGATGCAGGATCGAATCGCAGCTGTTCTTCCCCTTGTCCAGGAACATATGGAGCGAGCCCACGAAGCCCAGAGGAAGGTTTATAAACGGGGTGCCAAGACCCAAACTTTCAACCCTGGGGACAGAGTGCTGGTACTAGTCCCCACTAGTAAATTCCTAGCAAAGTGGCAGGATCCCTTTGAGATTATGGAAAGAGTAGGGGAAGTAAACTATAAGGTTTACCAGCCAGGGAAAAGGAAGCTGGAACAAATCTACCATGTTAATCCCTTAAAACTGTGGAAAGACAGAGAGACGTTAGTGGCCGTGCCAACCCCTCAAAAGGACAAGATACCAATGACCCCGGATGTTCCCATAACCGAGTCCTTGTCACTGACGCAATCAAATGATGTAAAGGAATTTATAAGTAAAAATAGAGACTTCTTCTCTCCCCTACCCGGACTGGCCACCGTAATACAACGTGACATGGTTACAGAACCAGGGGTCCTCGTAAATGTAAAACCCTACTGGATACCTGAGGCTAGATGGGAGGCGATGGTGAAGGAAATAAAAAACATGTTGGAGATGGACATGATAGAGGAGTCCCACAGTACCTGGTTGAGCCCCATAGTGCTGGTCCTAAAGCCTGATGGCACTATTAGGTTCTGTAAAAATTTCAGAAAGCTGAATGACATGTCTAAGTTTGACGCATACCCAAACTTGTGGACACGTTGGGAGGTGCCCGGTATATAACAACCCTAGACCTAACTAAGGGCTACTGGCAGATTCCCCTAACAGAGTCAGTGAAAGAAAAAACAACCTTCTCTACCCTCCAAGGGGTCCAAGCGAATGCCGTTTGGTCTGCATGGGGCCCCTGCATCCTTCCAGAGGATAATGGACAAAACTTTAAGGCCGCATCGGCCATATGCTGCAGCCTATCTGGATGATGTGGTCATCCACAGCCCAGATTGGGAATCACATTTTCTTCGGGTGCAGGCAGTGGTAGATTTGCTGAGGATAGCAGGTTTAACAGCCAACCCGAAAAAGTGTGCCATAGGTCTGGAGGAGGCCAAATGCCTTGGTTATGTTATTGGTCGGGGTCTGATCAAGCCCCAGACCAATAAGATCAAGGCCATTCAAAAGTGGCCCCAACCGGTGAACAAGAAACAGGTTTGGCCCTTCCTGGGGATTACCGGGTATTACCAAGGCTTCATCCCCGACTTTGCCACCATTGCCGTCCCTCTAACCGATCTGTCGAAGGGTAGAGCGTCAGGAATGGTTAAGTGGAATCCCGAGGCTGAGAAGGCCTTCCAGAAGTTGAAACAAGCCCTTTGTGTACAGCTGGGAATTGTGACCCCAGACTTCACAAAGGACTTTGTGGTTCAAACCGACACCTCTGATGTGGGACTAGGTGCTGTTCTGTCCCAAATCAGAGATGGTGAGGAACACCCGGTCGTATACTTAAGCAGAAAGCTTAATAGGCATGAAAGGAATTATTCCATTGTGGAGAAGGAGTGCCTGGCTATCAAGTAGGCCTTAGAGGCCCTAAGATACTACCTGCTGGGAAGGCCATTCAGGCTAGTCACCAGCCATGCCCCAACCCCACCCATGTAACAACCGGAAGAAAAATAGCCGGGTGACTAGGTGGTTCCTGGCCCTACAGCCATTTAAGTTCTCAGTGGAACATCAGGCCGGAAGGCTCAAAAATAATGCTGATGGTCTTTCCCTGGCCCACTGCATGGTCAAGACAGTTGCTTCGCCCCAGGGGCTTGAGCAGGGGAGGATATGTGACGTTATGCGAGGCGCCATAATGGACAGGCGATATTTGACGCCTCGCATGCGATCACTTGGAGGCGACTAGAGAGAGTCCGACCCGGGTTTTTCCAGCCACCGTGGCAGAGCTGGTTCCGGCCCGGACTTTCTGCTCCACCCAAGGCCCTCCCTACCTGCATTTAATGATCAGGAAGAGATCTCACTAGAGCTCAATCCTGGATCGCAGTGGAAGAAAGCTACGAGAGCTCTATGTGCTGTTTTGGACTCAAATAAGGTTTGCTTTGTGCTCATGTTTTGTGGGTGTCGGGGCCAGCCCCACGCCGCATAGGGAGGAATCACGATTGTTAAGTTTAACGTCAGACGGCAAGGTTTTGTTTTCTGTTTTTATTTGTTTAATCCTGCAAACCTTTTACAAATAAACCTGGCAACCCTCCGGATTTTAAAGAAGTTGGCCTGCCTGCTGAGTATTTTTCCTCTGAAAAGTGATCCCCACGAGCTAATCTCCCACAGTGTGTATGTGTATATATATATATTGTGACAATATGCAAGGTGAAGTGGACTTAAATAATCAGGACGAGATCTCACTTGAGCTTTGGCCTAAACCTCAGAGAGGGATCTGAGGGAGCTCTGTGTGCTGTTTTGGACTTTAAACCAAGGTTTGCATTATGCTTATGTTTTGTGGGTGTCGGGGCCAGCCCCACACCGTATAGTGAGGAAACTAAACTGTTTATTTTAGCGCCGGGTGGCAAGGACTTATTTTCTGTTTTGTTTTGTTTTTAACCTGCAAACGTAATTATCAATAAACCTGGCAAGCCGCCAGATTTTAAGGAAAGTTGCCTGCACTCTGACTATTTTTCCTCCGAAAAGCTGATCCACACGAGCTAATCTCCCACACGTGGTGGAGGATGCGGGCATCTTTCCAAGATGGAGGAAATGCTGAAGGCCTTGCCACAAGCCAATGCAGCCCAGCGGGAACCTAACCTCTGGATCACAGAGGCTGCTGCAGCACAACAGGCAGCTCAACTGGCAGGAAACCAACCGACAGTTCGCAGAGGCCGCTAAGACACAACAGGCGGCTCAACAGCTGGCTCTGCAGGAAACCAACCTCCAGATCGTTCAGGCCACTGTGGCCCAGCAGGAGGAAAGTCGCCAGGCTATCGCAGCACAACAGCGGATGAACCAACAGTTTGTGGAGGCCCTGCTGGAATTAAAGAAGGGGCCCACACCTCCGGTGACAGTGGAACCAAAGACGGTACGCGCCTCTTAACACATGCAGTAGATGACACCTGTAAATGACGTGGAGGCGTATCTCACCACGTTTGAAAGAGTCGCTCTTCATAAAGGATGCCCAAAAGAACAGTGGGCGGGATTGTTGGCACCATTTCTGACCAGTAAACTCCAGAAAGCCTATTTTGATCTGGAACCAGATAAAGCCCAGGTCTATGAAACTCTAAAGGCAGAGATACTCGCACGCCATAGCAGTCCGGGCCCAATGGGCAGGCTGGGCAATGGGCACCGAGTCAGCAGGCAGGGCAACAGGCACAGAGGCAGCAGGCTGGGCAATGGGCACCGAGTCAGCAGGCTGGGCAATGGGTACCGGGACAGCAGGCTGAACGGCGGGCACCGGGACAGCAGGCTGGGCATCAGGAACTGGATCATCAGGCTGGGCAATAGGCAAGGGACTGTCAGGCTTGGCAGCAGGCACTGGATCAGTAGTCACCAGATCAGCAGGCATCGAATCATTAGTTTGGACAGCGGGCACAGGATCAGCAGACAATGGAAGAGTATGGTTGGGATTGTTGCAGGCAGTAGAGAAGAGGTAGGTGGGTTAAAGGCAGGGTAGGTGCAGCAGGTGGAAACGGGGTACTGATACTTGGTTGGTAGCAGGGTATATTGGGCTGTGACTGTGGTTGCTGTAGGTGATGGAGAGAGAAACCTTTGAGCAGGCAGGTCTCTGGCGACAGGAATGGGTTGGTGCAAGCTGACTGGGGCTGAATGCAACATATCTGACCATGCCTATAGTAAGGATTGAACACAATTCAGTTTACATGCGGCCTGTCTGACAAGAGGCTGCACTGCATTAATACACCCCACTAGCACCTGTTGGGAGCATGCTGAATAATGCTCAAAGAAATAAGCTGAGTCATCTTCTAATAACCACACCAGGGATTCTATCTGAGCCATACTGAAGGGGAGGCGAAAAGTCATCACTGCCCTTAGGAATACTGGACAAAGCTAACTCCACACAAGCCTGAACCAAAGGCTGAACAAACAACATACTGCCCTGATCAACTAGGGAATGAGCAAGTCGGATACATTCCAACATCTGGTCACGGTTCCGCTCCTTCAATGTCGGGTGGCATTATTCATTATCCTCTGTCACCAGCAGAGAAAAATAAATCACCTCCTCAGGATGCATTTTACCACAAAGGCAAAACCAAGATAGTTTCTCTGTGCAGCCACTTCTGGTCAGGACTGGCCTTGGTAAATGTGTGGACTGCAACAGAGTGTACCAAACACAAGTAAAATGTAAATAATATGATTTATTATAAGATAAATGAAATAACAAGAAAATGCACCTTCAATATAGTGATTAGTGAAAAACAACCAGTAAATAAACCAACAGATAACACACAATAAATGACGGACTAAATACAATATGTAC